>VXAL01016229.1:0-23854 GCA_013399475.1 Chauna torquata | reverse complement strand
CCGGCCGGCGGCGGCTGAGGAGGAGCGGGGGGCGGAGGAGGCGGGGGAGGCGGCCGCCGCTTCCCACGCTGCCATTCTGACCCGGGCTGACTCTGCCGGAGCCCTTTCCGCGGACTTCCGCAATCAAAAGGCGATTTCCTCGCCGCTCGATGCGGGGGCGACGCGGGCGGGGGCGGCGCCCCGGAGCCCGCCGCGGAGGACGACCCGTGCCCGCGGCCGCCCCTGGGTCCCTCCTTCTTCCCGGCCCTCGGCTCTTCTCCCCTCGCTTTCCTCTCGGCCCCCTCTCCCATCCCACCTCCCTTCCTTCCTCGCCGCTTCCTCCCTCGTCTGCTTTTCCCCGGGGGCTTCTGGCCCTTCGGGCCCCTCACTCAGGGCGGCCGCCATTTTGCGCCTCACGCCTGTGGCACCTCACCTCATGCCCACCTCACCTCACACGCCCCTTGCCTTGCACTCCCTTCTCCACATGCCTGCCCTGTCTCCTTTTGACCTCCATCATCCCTAAACGTCTCTTCCAGTGTCTTTTTGTGGGACAATATCACTTTTGTGGCATAGGGGTCTGCACAGCCAATCTCTGCTACTTCAGGGCTCCCCTGAGGACAGCTTCAGGCACATGTAGGGTTCACCATGGACCACCAAGGCCTCTGTCCCCTCCTTGGCCCTGTGATGCCGTTACCAGAGCCATGAGGCCAGGAGGGCCCCGGCAGAGCCCACCACCAAGCTGCTGCCTTCGGCCCCACATGCCAGCGGAGGAGTAGCCCGTGTACCAATGGCCAAGCTTTTTGTTTTGCTCTGCATAAACTTCTGTCCTTGAAACACTTCCCCGGAATAACTCCCAAGCTAAAATTACACACCAGCGAAAGCAAAAAATTCTCTGTTTTTAGACAGCACAAAACAAGCTGTGCGCAACTCCGACTTCTGCTGTAGCTGCAGCACAGCTCTCCGTTTCTGTCATGCACACCCATTTCCTTTTATTTAGGTTTTTAGCCTTTTAAAACTTATATGCATGCGTATGCAGGGTGGGGTGAGGGCGAAGAAACACAGCTAAAATTGTTTCAGACCATCAGACGCTCGAATAAGTGAAAACCTAGCAGCTACTCGGTAAATTCATGGCTGCATGAAGGGGGAGGAATTCAACATTTACTTTCTTCACATAAGAGTGGCACTTTCCTGCATCTTTCTGTATTGCATGATGCACGCAGAATTTTAACTCCTAAAAGCAGCACCTTAAGCAAATTCAACGCCGACTTTGTTTCACTTTTGCCCCATTTTGATATTTAAAGGGAAAAAGATGCTAGCATTTAAAAATGTTAGTCTGCCTTTCAAGGGAACTGCTACTGTAGGATTTTGGGGGGCATTAACCTGCCAAACATGGTACAAATATCTTAAAATCCTTAGCTCCCATTCTTCCATTTGGAAACCAAAGGTCTCAGCACTCTTGGGTGGTGACTTGGACCTGTGGAAAGCTTCATCTGTCTCAGTGGACCTCCATGCCTGGTCCTAGGGACCTGGCATAAAGAGTGTCGGACTCTATTCCGCAAAGGTTCAGGATGACTGATAACTTTAGGATCAATAATCTTACTTGATGTTATAAACATATAATGATTATTACGTCATTGTCAAGCCCATTGCAGAACAAGAACTCCCTTGGAAGAAATGTTTTACATACTTCAGACGAAAGGATGGACTGTGCCTCAAAGAGCTATTACAGTGATAAACAATCTGTTGATGGAAAACACAAGGTATTAGACATTAACTGGGGCTAAAAGGATAAAAGTGTCTTGTAATCAGTTCAAGGTGAAAGATTTTTGCAGCATAATATCATCTTTAGATAATTGTGCTTTAGGGACCTAATGGCATAAACTACATCAGTACTTTTCCAGCACTGAACAAGAGCAAATTTGAAGGCTTATTATTGGGATGTTTGGATCACTTCAGACCCCTCTCCCCGAAAATGTGAATATTCAGAGCAAGCTGCATTTTCTTGGAAAGTGGAGCTTGTGTTGTATGGACCATACCCTGATATCATTCAGATATATGTGTAAATTAGTTAAGTAGATATCATATATGAAAGAAAAAAAATCAGTGCAAACTTATAAAATTGAAGAAAGAAATTTAACTTATCAAAAGTGAAATTCAAAAATTCTTGGAAATGTCTGTGTTTTCCAGCTAACATAAGATAATGCATGGAGAAAAGGTATGAGGCTGCTTCTCAGCATTGCCCATGATTTAGAAGTTCCTACTTTATTACCTTTACTCTTGCTATCATAAAATCTTTAAAACTACCCTGTTATATTAGTAGGAAAGTACAGGTTTATGGGATTTGAGACATCATCCACTACAAAACTGCTATAAGGGTAATGTCTGCCATAGATGTCTATGCCAGCACTGGAATAAAACAGGAGGGATCCATCATTCACTGGTGGTAATATATGTATATAGAATAGCCAACATAATATGAGTAATTATTTCCAGAGCAGTATTAAATGAATGGGCTTTTAGCAAATCAGCAGTCATGCAGCCTCTAACACTTACTGATCTGTGTGGCAAGCCAAGAGACTAATTAAAAAAGAAAAGGAAAAAAAATGAACTGGAAGTGAGCTTTGGGAGTGGCCGGACGTGTCTCTAATAGCAGGCTCCAAAGTCTCTTTCAGACACTTTCCCAAGGTTTCCTGACTTTTTTTTTTCTTTTTTAACACCAACCGCTCTCTCTGTCTCTCTAATCAAGAGGAAATGGGCTTTGCGTAGTTTTTGTCACGGCTTGAAAGTGCAAGCTGCAGTTTTACTTGAAATCCAAGGCTGCTCTAAACCAAACATTTTGTTTGATTGAAGTGTCACCATTGTCCCCTCCAGAATAGGTATGCTCACAGCCAAATAACATCAAGGCTTTAATTCTACAAACAAGAGGACCTGGCCTGGGGCAGATGCAGTTTATAGAAGGTATTGTCTTCCTAACAACACTTACTAGTCTACCTGTTTTCAAAGTATCATGTTAACTCCGATTAATCCTTTAAACATCTCTGCTAGTTTGACAGAAATGTTTTTAATTCCACTCTAAGGTCAAGGAAGCTGAAAGATGGAGGCCAAAAAAATTTAAGTTTCTATGTCAAAAATGGAGTATCTAGATTCAAGTGGCCAGACCTGGCTGGAGGCTCCAAGGGACAGATACTTGTGAATTTTCTTTTCATGGTGATTCCTAGCATGCTTATCATCAGGAATCTGGTCTGAAAGCTTTGACCTAAGCAACTTGATGAATGCAAATTGTGTGAATGAGGAGATGAGCTGGGGTAGGAACACAGGAGGTGGTAGCTTCAATTCATAAAGTGCCTTTTCTCTAGCACTGGTGGGACTGTTCAGCAGCAGTGCTGGAGGCGGTTTGGGTACTACCAGGTTTTACAGGACATTTCCATTTGGAGGAGACAGATATTCTGTGCAGGAGGTTTGCATATGAGTGGAGGGCATGGGGAAATTAGATCAATCTGCCTGCACCAACCCAAAATAATGGTATTTTAAAAGAACTGTCCACCAGCTGTGGAATGGGGTGCAGTGCCTTCATCATCAGCTCCATCCCTTGTGGCCAGCACAAGAATAGCAGTGACAGGGTCCATAAACCTTCGTTTTGTTAGTAATTTCGGTCAGCACCGTCCTGGGTGACACTACTTCTCCTTTCTCCCTGTCTGACGCAGTCTCTAGTGGTGTGGTTTGAACCAGACTGTACAGGATTTCCTTAGAATAATCAGGATATGTAGAAGCCCCTGTTAAGACTGCTCTGTCTACAGCCCTCCCAAATACAGAACACATTTCTTAGTCTCATCCACAGTAACACTGACACCCAAAGTAATAACTGAAACATGTTCGCCCACCCCAATACGCTGACTGCAGTGTGGTCTCTCCTGGACAAGAAGCCATAGGGAATTTAGGGATTTTCAGCTCTAACCTCTATGTGTTTCTATCAGTCAAGTGACCAATAATCTCCTGAGTGCTTTAGGTCTAACTGCCTGTGGACATTTTGCCGATGGTGATACCAGATTTGCTCTCCAATTACTTAATTGTGCCTTGCCCACACAAAAACAGAAGACTAGAGGTACTGAATGCCCACAGTTAGCTTCTTCTATGGATGGAGCTGGCACCCATTCCCCTCCTCTGCCAGGGCTGTTTGTGGTTGGACTCTGGAACATAGATCAAGAAGCAGCTGTGTGTCTTTCCTTCTTTCTGTAAGTCAGTAGATAAGCTGACCAGGGTCAAGGCCAGGGTTCCTAGTAATGCAAGTTAAAACATTCACTTTTTGCTAACTTTGGTCTGTAAACCATGTATGTGATTTTAGGACTCAAATATCCTAAAAGAGGTCATGAAGCACACTGTTTCTTAGAGCATAGTTAGAGCCAGACCCTCTTGTCATGCAACAAACCAATGGCAGACGCTAAGTCACTGGAACAGATACCTCAGCTCCCATGTCTCCTGCCACATCCATGAGCTTTCCATTGCTCCTCACATACCCTGAACGTTTTCCCTGTAGCTCAGAGATTTTCCCACTGCATTGTGCACACCACAATTGTGCCATACGGAAGAGGCAGATTTTTTCTGCAGCTGTGCTTCTAGCAAAGGGGACTGTCAGCACGAACAAAGAATCCCATCAAAATAAAGAACAAAGCTCAGTTCTGCAGTTGGCTTTTTTTTTAGTCTATGAAACATCCACCTGTAATAGCTGTCAGGCTCCACAGAGTGGAGCAGGCTTAATAAAAATCAATCAATAATTCCTCTGCCTTACCTCCTCTGTAGTCCTAGAGTATTGAGGAGTAGTTGTTGGGATCCAGGGTTTCTCTGTTTCTGCAGATTTCAAATCAAAGTAGAGGTTTTCAATGAATTTTTTACTGAAGTGTTCAGTCGCATTTCTGATGAACATCTCTGTGCTACTCTCTGGCAGATTTTCGGGCCTAGAGGTAATAGCGTTTAAAGGGGAGGATGTGGTTGTAGTACTCCATACAGAAATGTGTGCATCTTGGAGATCTAAGAAAAATAAAGGAAAGTAATTAAAATCAGCTCTACATTTTTATAACCAGTTCTTTAGCGGCCAATAACTGTGGCTGGTATGGCTTCTAAGTAGTTTAAGTGCATCTGTTAGTTCTGGAGTCTTTTGCTTTCAGTGCAAACATTATTTTGCATCAACATCAAAGCTTGTGCAAAACAGAAGTATGGAAAAATGCATATCCCTGAACATTCATACCATTCATTTTAAATGCAGTCCATCACTGGTTCCAAAGTGAAGAGAAAGGCTGTATTTTGTCATTAATAGCACAATGTTTTCACTCATAGCTTTTTCACTTACATGAGTTTTATCAAACAGCATACAATTTCAGTTTTATATGGCCAATAAAAAGCCCAATGTGCAAGTACATGGGACAGATTCTCATCTGCCTTTTGTTGGTGTAAGTTCAAATTACGACTTTATTCAAGATAATGAAGTTCCTTGTGCCCACATGGGACATTCCTCTTGCATTTTTAAATCTGTCCCATGCAGACACCATGCTAACCCTTGACTGCTCTCTTTCCAAGGTTCAGCTAACAATGGTATCAGTTAACTGAAGTGTCTGCAAATATAACTGTGGGTTTGCTTTTTTAGTCACGTATGCTTCAGAGAACGCCAAAGTTGCAATTAGAGTGCAGGAAAGATTTTACTACACATTTTTCCTCCACATTTTCATGGCTCTTCCTCCCCATTGGTATGTATTTAATATCCTTTCTTTGTGGCTGTGAGGGCAGGGTTCAATCTGTGGTGGCCTCTACATCTGGTAGCATCACATTTCAGCTAAGCGATTGGAATTACTCACTGGCCCTTCTCACAAAAAACTGCCCTGCCACTGCTGGAGCACAGCTAGTGTGTATTGGCCCAATGCCCAAGACACTTTGTCTGTCCTTGAACTGGGGTCTCCAACATGACAGAACCTTGTTTTGCTGCTGAGCCACTGGGCTGGTTGCCATTTATAACAATTTTAGCTCACAAGCCCTCTAAAAAAATTTTAATGACTGTGTTAAATTGCAGCAGAAGCTTCCAAATGTAATTACTTGGTGTGCAATTATGTCTTAGCAGGCCAATGTGTGATTACCTCTTTACCCAAAGGATCAGCGGGTGAGCTTCCATGAAGTCAATATTATGGCTGTTTTTTTTTTTTTTGTATATGTGTAAATATGCATGTTAACATGTTTATTTAATGAAACTCGCAGTACTCTCATTTGCATCCAGAAATAAAAGTGAGATTGTAAGCCCTTGTAAGTGACACTTTCATGCATTTCCGACACTTGACAGCACAGTGCACTCACCAGGTATGAAGTTCTGAATCTTATTGAAAAGGATTGTTTTGCCAGGATGGGATGATACCCACTTTAAACATTTCCCCTCCTTTTATCTAACTGTGTTGCTCTGGAAATAAAAATGACCAAGTATCCATTTCATTACCAAAATAGTCGATGCAATATTTTTCCAAATCAAGGCACTGAAAATAATACTACAGATCTAATTCTGCTTTCTTTTACAATGAAAGTAACCCTTTACAGTGCAAAGGGTTTCATCAGACCCTCAGGTCTGCTCCAACACTGCATGATCATCCTCATGCTGGTGCTGCTGCTGTATTTGCGGAATCCCCTGCAGAGTGCCTGTGGTATGAAGTCTGCTGTGGTCCTACATCACGTACCGTCATGGTCCCCATCAAAAGGACAGAGAAGAGTCTGGCAGGGGCAGCCCTGTGCTCAAGCTGTCATCAGCTGCTGAAACAAACCCTTCAGCTGACGCAAGTCCAGACTTAGTCTCAAGTCCATGTCAGTCTTTGTTCCTGGGGATCTCCTGTTAGTCGAGGGTCTCTGAAAGTCTGACGCAACCAGAAATGGCAGCCCCAAGGACCTGGACAGAATTAGGCCTGCTGGCTCTGTGCTTCTCAGATATCTCCAACTTCAGCAGGGAGTAGGCTACTGATAGAAATCTGAGTGGTCAGCAGCCGCTTAGAAAAAAAGGCCACTCAATGAGGCTCCTAAATATAGATTTACACACCCAACTCAAAAGCACATTTAAAAAAAATCTTGGCTTTATTTACAGACAAATAGCAGCCATTCCAACAGGAAGACATTTACATTCCAGTGCCAATTGTGTTTTAGGAAAGCTGCTACTCTGTAAAAGGGATGCCAGTGCTGCCAGCAGCATCTATGGGACTCAGGGGGTAAGTGGCACTCCTGGTGCAGGAGCCGAGGGGAGAGGCTGACCCTGACTCTGCTGGCAGCAAAACACTTGGTCCTCAGAAATGTGCCAGCAGC
The DNA here is from genome assembly GCA_013399475.1 of Chauna torquata. Lineage (NCBI taxonomy): Eukaryota > Metazoa > Chordata > Aves > Anseriformes > Anhimidae > Chauna > Chauna torquata. The sequence goes on along the minus strand of VXAL01016229.1, from coordinate 16,555 downwards.
CCGAGGATGTGCCTCAAACAAGCACTCAGTCACTGCACCACCTGGCTCCTTTCCTCAAGCTACAGGATCTTTCTAGTCAGAGGCTGACAAACTGTGACCTGCAGATGGAAACAACTTGTGCATGGCACTATGCCATACTGGAACTTCAGGTATACGTACCAGCACTTTCCATGTATGCTATGCTGGACTAATAGAGTCCAAATCTGCCCACACTGCAAGCAAATCAGGATCCACGTTTATATTATCTTTCTAAGGAAAGCCACTATGGTCCTAGCATAAGGTCCCTCCCATCCTTTCTTCAGTAGCAGGCACTTATAACAGAAAACTGTGTATTATAAGACCCCAGCAAACAGATTTATGCACAACTTGAGTTCCAAATTTGTATCCCTTTTAAATGAGAAAAAACTCACCTCCTATCTGTACATCAGCAAAATACACAGGAATCGCAACAGCGGGATTTCTCAATAAAGTTTAACATTGTTCTAGCAGTCTGTTTGGAAATCAGTCATAAAACTGTTCATGGGAACAGAACTGCAGAACTGACACTGACATTGATCGCTCGTGGCTGAATGATATACAGTGTGTGTGTGAACTGTAATCATCATTGCATTGTAATCATCGGTAGCACACCCAGGAGAAATTATGACATTACGACTAAGCACATATTTCATCCATGGAGCATACTGCAGACTGCATCCATCTGCACAGCAGCAGGCGGCTTACAAGAAAAGGAAAATCCGTAAGTGGTGCATGTATGATGAGCAAGAGTGCTGCGTGTGTATCACTGGTTACTTGTCAAGTACTGAGAACCCTGTGGTGGTGCCTTCAGACTCAGGCGAGCCAGTGTGAGGCAGCTTTCTGAAACTACTTGCATCGTATCAATCTGCCTACCCCCTTAAAAGCACAGCTTCAGAAAATGGAGGTTGAATTGCTAGTGAAACACAAATGATTCACGTATCTGTTGTATAAGAAAAAATGCTGCATAAGACTGCATCTAACTTGCTGACAGCAAGATTTTAAACTTTAAGGGGTGGTTTTAAGGTCTCTGTACATGCAGGAAAATGAATTATCTTTTTAGCTGCCTACTAACTCCTTGTAAATAGACTGCAAAATAAAGGCTCTCTTTAAAAAAACATACTTTAGAGTTTGGTTGCTTGTAGGAATGTGACAGAACAAAATCCAGTAAATGGCCTTTCTTTCCCAATGCTTTTAAAAACTGCAAAATGTATGCTACTTTAGAAAAAGGTCATCTTTATCTGAAAGGTTGTAGAGGTTAGAGATGCTTGTATCTCATGTCAGAGCGGTCGAATGTCTCCAAACTCCAGTATAATCCCAAGCTGATCCTGTAGTTGCTTGTTTTTGGAATGCTGAAGTAGCCACTTGGAGGCTCTTTCAGCACCAGCGCTAGTGGAACATCCCAGATAACTATGGTGATAACACTAAAGCTCCATCAGCCCTATTTCTGACACTCCAGGTAGCCCCATCTCACCATGAAGTGGATTTTTGGTTACTGAAAGGTATCTAGACCCCATTAACTCCATGGACTAAGTCTCTACTGAAGAGAGCTTAGAAAGGTAGCTACTATGTAGGCACCTAGTGCTTGGTTCAGTTGCCTACACATCGGTACCTGGCACGATCTGAAATACCCTGGGGCCCTGAGCTGCTCAGGGCTCTCATAGGGCCTATGGGAGACCTGTGTCTTTCTCTGCAGGTAGTTAGAGGTCAGGTCTTGAGCACCTCAGATGGCATGAAAGCACTTATATTAAGACAACTGAATTAAGCCCTTTCTTTAGACACTGATATTTAGATACCTGGAAGCTGAAACCCACTCCATCCTCTATGCAGAGATCCATACAAAATGAAGAGAGAACTTAATCATGAAAATTATCAGTATAGTTGTCTGGAACTGGCATCTTTGTTAGCACTTGCAGCTCAAGATGAAATAGTACAGCAGGACTAGCCATCCACCTGGTTGCTCTGGGGAGCTGCTTATGTTGCTACTTTTTTTTTTTTTCCTATGAAAATAGCTTATCTGTTTTTATTCTGCATTCTCTGCACTATAGTTCACTGAGACTTTGAAAACTAACCAAAAGAAAAGAACTAGACTGCACTGCAGATTTTTCCATTTCTTTTTAGAAAACATAAAAACACATTTATCTTTGAGCTTCTTGCACTATGGTATTGGATTGTGTGCAAGGACTTGTAGTTATGTACAAGGATCTGGCATTGATGCCTTTCTTTTTCCAGGAGGAGCCAAGCAAAAGCGGTCAGCCATGTATTGCTTTGACCAAAGAAAGAAGATTCAAGTAATTTTTAGTATTTCATGGGTTCACATAGATGCTAGTAAACTCTTTTACTTACAAAACCCTGTAAAGTAATAGTTCAGGGAGATCAAAACAGGTTTAGCTGAATGTTTTTTAGGGAAAAAAGTTTTGAGTCAGTTCAAAGGTAGAATGAAAATACTCCATCTGGTCTATTTTACTCTGGAGAAAAGTGTAAAGGTTACACATACAAAACCCCAACCTGTTATGAACCTGTGGATGGATTGTTGCAGTCATTGCCAACACTGAAGGTGTGGAAAAATTAAGGCCCAGAGATATTAATATGATCAGAAAAATGAGTAAGAGTTGCAGCTTTTTCTGTGCTTCTGCCTCCTTTCATTGGTGCTCTTCCCCTCTCCCAAGCAGGCTGCCAGGAGGATGCACCTGTCTTCCCTTACCATGCTCTGCAGTTGCTACTGCTGCTCTGCTGGCTGGGTGCATGCGCGGAGTGTGCACTGCTCTGGTCTCCTCTTCCCCCCATCTCACCCACCGACGTTGATCGGAGTGTCGGCAGTGGGATGTGAACTTAGTAAGCTCATGCTCAGATATGAAGTAGGCAAACTGAAAATGGGGTAAGGGGAAGAGAGAAGCCCATGTGACAGGAAGGTGATGAGAAAGCAGATACAGGGCCAGAAACTGGGACAGAAAAGCAGGAAGGACTGTGGAGGTAACAGTGACAGATTGCACATCAGGCTTTTGCTTACATACAGTATCTGATACTTTGTCTATGTTAGACTGCAAAGAAAAGAAGAGAGAAAAAGATGCTGCATTTGTTGTTTGACTTTCTTGTCTATCTTGTTTTGTATCTTTGTATAGATCCCACTACGGTTCTTAAGTACCTGACACATAACAATAAGTAGTAAAGCCATTGCTCCTCTACAAAATCAGCTTCTCTTCTGAATGGGGCTTAGTTCTGGTAACCACCGAGGTTTACCTTGGTCTAGGGTTTTGCAGCTACACTTACTTAAGGAGATGTCCCTACTGGATATGGTACGGCAGAAGGGAAATGCAACACAGAGTATATTACATTAAAAAACAGTTCATGTCACCTTCCGTGTCCAGACTGCTCTACAGGCTCATGTCAGTCTCTAGAGCTCAGTGAATAATTTCAGCATACAGTTTGGATTTTTGTCTCCCTATTTGAAAGCATTTTCCACTTAGTGAATAACTTTCAGTCTGCAGTGTTTTTGATTTTTTTTTTGTAATATTTGAGGTGCCACATGGCATTGGCTCTGTTCTGTAATTGGATATTTTAGTGAAACTAACCTTCCCAGACCAAAAGAGATTTGTAAGAATTGCTTACACAGCTCAGAAGTGACAACAGCATTATTGTATTAGATTTGCGGTGCTCTGGGTTATTTGTTATTTGCATGCAACAAATTTTGCTGTTCTCAGTCATAGTAAAGATCTTTGCCTCTTTCAATATACTATTGCCTGTAATTTGTAATGATCACATAATTTACTGTGCGCAGAGTTCCTGTGCAAATATGTAATACCTCCAAATACAAAATAGGAGACTAAGAATCCTTCAAGTCTGCCAGTTCTCTGCATGCAAAACCATACTTTGTCTACGTCTTCCACTGTCTTTATGAGAACACTTCCAACTACTCATTGATTACCTTAATTAACATGCAGTATTTACTTCTCCTTCTGTCCCAGACATATCATGCTTCTAATGAATTGAAGTTCTCTTTTCTTGTGAGCACCCTACCTTGCTCCCAAGGCGTGTTCTATTTCTTCAGGTGCCACCCACTCCCTCATCATCCTGCCTTCTGCCCCTGCAGCATCTCCATGTTCTCCTCCTCCCTGTTTCCACTCCTCTTCCTTTTCCTGGATCCTGGACTTAGGGTAGATCTGACCCCAAGAGCCCACTGGTGAAAAGAAGGCCTTATCTCTATAGGGACTATGCATCTCTCTGCCCAGAATCGCCTCGTGAACGTGATGAGAACTGAAGTCTCACCATCTCAAGGGAGATGATACCTTGCAGGCCTTTGTCCTGTCAGCTGTTTCAACCAGCTGCCAGAATCAACCATGGCTTTGTGTGAGATGGACTTTCCACTGTTAGATTTAAAGGGATCTCTGACTGAACAGATCTGGGATACATGTGTAAGCCGATCCTGATTTGCAGAGAGTCATTTAGGTCAGGATCGTAGCAAAAACTGTATATCCAAACACATCTCAGATGTCTGATTTGAAAGCTTATACTTTCCCCAAGCTCAGAAGACTCACGCCTGGCATTTGAATTAGCTCCAGTACAAGAGGTAGTTGCTGTTGTTGGGTTTGGAGCTTGTACTTTATCTGAGCTGATAACATGTTTGAGATGTAATTCAGTAAGTTACTCCTTTGCAAAAATACCACTTTTTTATGAGTACTATGAAAACAAAGGGTAAATTATAATAAAATATGGTGCTAGTCCGGAGTAGAAAAACATACAGCCATTTCAGCTCCAAAGACTTTGCTCAGTTTTTACTATCTTATCTTATCTAATCTAAATATAGACTGAATGTGTTATTTTAGGCTGATCCACTGCAGCTTTCACTGAAATTAGACAGATGTGCTTGGAAAACTAATTTTAAGAATCCAACATTGGAATTTTTGTCATTCATATGACCGTTGAGACCAGCACTGTGGGCATTAGGTTTTTTTCTTGTAGTACTTACTATTATTATTCTAAAAAATGCATCTGTTTGCACAACTTCTACTATTTATGAGCTTCTTATATACCTGGAATTCTTAGTTAGATATTGTGGATCATAATTATTGATTTCTCAGCTTCCCGGAGCTGTCAAAAAGGAGGTAACTGATACAGTGAGACTCTGAAAGTGGATCAACAGGCTTCTCTATGGGGAGAATTTCAGGAAAATTAAGGTACATTAATTAAAGGGCTGAGCACAATAAATAGATGAGAAGGTGCTTTAATACCCCCTGACAATTGTCTTAACTCAGTACTCATTGGTCTTAAATTGCTCCTCCTCTGACGATGAATGAGAAAAGGATGCAAGGTTACTTTAAATGTTAGGCCACACTTTACCCAGCTATCTACAGAAAATAACACTGCCTGGGTGCCTTGCCTTATCTTTCATGGCGTCTTTGAATAAGCAAGCCATTCTAACCCTATACACAGGACTTCAAATGATTTTGCCTTTTTAATCTCTAAAATATATGGGAGGGCTGGGACGAGATCTTGGCCAATTTTCCATTCCCTGATTCTGCAAGCTGTCCTTTCTGACCTCCACTCAGGTGAGTAGTCCTGCTGCTGTGAGTAGATTTCTGCAAGTGCAGATTGGCTGAAGAAATTGGTACCTAGCCTTACAAGGAATGGGAGGATCAGCTGTCAGTCATGACTCAACATTCTCAGGTTAGAAAGAACAAGGAATTTGTTGCAAACATTCTGAAAACTTGGCCATATGCAAAAGTATTGGATCACAAAACATTTTTAAAATCCTGTAAAAACAAGAATAAATGGTGCGTTTCCCAATAAAAAGCTTAACTGTGCAGGTTGTTCTTATTTACCATGAAGAACAGCTTAAAAGTGTGCAAGCAGAATATCAACAGGACTGTCATGAAGGATTGACAACAGGACATCAAGGAAAATATTATTAAGCAATATTCAAACCATTCCACCCTCCCTTTTGCTGTGGATATGTAAACATATAACTACACAGGTGTATCAGCACGTCCAGAAGTATGTGCACAGACCCATTCATAGCTAATTGCTATTGCAAGAATTTCTGAGATTTTTGATTCAGTTCATTATTTTCAGGATTTTAGATATTCCATCTAAGGGCAGACTGACACTGCATAAGCACACAAACGTGTAAGCCATATGGCTCTTCTAATCATGCATTTGGGTTAATCAGAGCAATAATTGTATTTGGTATTCAGATGCCTTCTTGCTCTTGACAGATTGAATCTGGATTGGTATGATAAAATGAATGGGGAGGAGGAGGACTTGTATGCATCCATAGTTTAAAAACCACTAGGAACTACAACCCCCATTTCTGTTTAAAAATGAAAAAGGAAATGACACAAGAATAGTGTGCAAGCTCATAAGCACTTTGATCCAAAGACTGGGAGTAGAGAAGAGGAGGAACATCCTGAAAACGCAAAATGGCTTCAAAAACTCACCGTCAGAAAGACAGTACTAGTCTCAGCTGTTCTTTTTGTTCTCTAAACTCTTTTTGGACTATGAAAAATGTTTTTCTGTATGAATAAAACATCATAATTTGTAACATTTGAGTAAGCATAAAGGAGACATATTTGTTATCAAAACTTCCAGGATACTTCCTTGAAGGAATAACTCACCTTGCTTTGAGCACAGATTTACATAGACAGGTTTTCCCGTCTCGCTGGCTTCAAGCTGCATCCACATATGAAGGTATTTCTTACTCTGCTTGGCCATTACCTTCTGACCTTGCTTTGTGAGAAAGAGTGAGCTGTTGGCCACCTTCAGGAGCCCATCCTCCTCGTGGCAAGTCCACCTGACTGCCTGGGGGCAATCAACGATGATGCTGCGAGATGACAGTGCAGAGCGCGTAGAGATGCTCAGGCACTGGCCAGATTTCACGTGGAGGAGCCTGTCATCAGCCATCCACCGCCACTGCTGGTTGAGGCTGGTCATACTGCACTTTTCCATAATGACTCCTCTCTTTTCTGAAAGACATTGCTGTTTCTGCACATGGATAATCAGAAACCCTTCTGGAAGAGGAAAATCCCAGAAAAATACAATAGATTACACACGGTTATTTAACAAAAAGTAAATTCCTGATGATTTAAAATGCATCAGCAAATAAATCTCTCTTCCCACTTTCTACACGTTGAACTTTTCATGAACTTCCCATGTGTCGAGCCTATTTAGAAGAACCCCAAACATACAACCCACATGATGCAAGCACTGCTTCATGGTAATGTAAAGAGTGAGGATGCAAAAAGAAACCTTGTGGTAAAGGTCACCTTGACCTTCATTATATATAGAAATCAAGAAAACTTAAACTGGATATAAAAGAAATCCAACAACTTCTAACTTTAAATACCAATTCTAAATATCCCACTTACCCTGTTTGAAAGTGTATAGAGATCAACAAGAGCTCTCAGTCTTTTTTCAATTTTATGGCCCAGTCTTTTTACAGTATAATTTACTGCCTGCAAATTGCTTTAGTAATTAGTGTTGGTAAAGAAAATGTATAAAAGGACATTCCCAAATCTGCATGTCTCTCAGTACCCATGCCTTTACAAGAATGGAGGCTCTTTACTGATAGGAAGTACATCTCACAGGATTTACTCCTAACCCTCTAGCTGTTACTTCTGTGACCACCCTAATTCACATTAGACCAGATCTTTGTGCCACCATACTTAAACAACACACAACAAGCATTTAAATGAACAGAACTACAACTCATTCCTTAAGGAGCCCCAAAGTTACCAACGCAAAACCTGTATGTCACAGAGCACAGAACTGGATATTTCAACTGCAGCCTCTCTGCCCCATCTTATTTACATCTTTCTCTTTTTATGCTCTCAGTTACTCAAACATTTCCAGCCTCATTAGTTAAAATCTGCTAAAACCAATGCATATTTCCCTTGGTTGGGGTTCTTCACCCCTCTGTTTTTACAGACCTGGGTAGTTTCTAACTAAGCATCACAGAAAGCTCCTGCCTCTGGAAGTTTCACAAAGTAGGAATAAAAAATAGGAGTTTCCCCTTCAAAAAGCTTGTCCCAAAGCTCAGTTCCTGGATTGTCTAGCCGGAGATCTTCTTAAAAAAAAGAAGAGGTATATCCAGCATAGAAAAAGACAGTTTATTTTCCTGTGGAAAGAAACCTAAACAGAACAGGCTACGTTGGCCCTGCCCCCCATTCCTCTTCTATGAACTCAACCGAAGAAGTGACTCGGTTTTTGTAAGTCACCGGCTGCCCCGGAGGGCTCTGCTCGGTGGCAGAAAGACTAAGGTGGTAGAGGGGAGGTGGGGAGACACACTTACCTGAAAATGTCAAGGCAAGACAGGTAAAAACCAGGACGTGAATTAAAGAATCCATTTTCCCTCTAGCAACTCCCCACGCTTCTCTTAAAAAAAACCACCTCAGATAAGTGAAGCGAAGGCTAGGAAGGAAATGTGCCTTCACAGGGGGAAAAAGTCAGTGACGAGCACTTCCTTCTATTCAATTGTTTTGGGGAGTTTTGCACCACTTTGTCGTTTCATATGATTCTTCAGAGTTTACTAGTTGCTTTATTTTGGAAAAATACAAACACACAGGGCACTAAAAGAGATAGCGTTAAATCTCTTTAGACTAAAAGTCCAAAGAAAAGGGATTGTATGTGTAATTCGTTGCCTGTGAAATATTACAAGTCCGCAGGTGATCTGGCTCGTGCTAAATAAGTATATACTGTATTATCCAGGGAACACATACACATTTTTTGTAACTATATGTAATCAAGCAAACTCCTGATATTGGTATTTCTAGCTCCACAAGTCCTAAAAGTCAAGTAGAGAGGGGGAAGAGGAGTGGAAGAGGAGGAGGCAGAGCTCTGAGGTCTGTTCTGGGTCTTACACAAACTCCCCCTGAGGATCAAGTGATGCTGATTTTGCCTTCACCAGGTGCTCCACTTTGCTCAATGTCAGTAGGAGATTGCCTGTGTCATCTGGATTGACTCTCCAGTGGTTTGAAGCCTTGGTGGAGCTAACCAAATTGTACTGAGCTGTGCCTGTTTTGGGGGTACAAGAGTGTGTGCTGCGTTACTCTAAGCAACAATAGAGACTTCAGTACATATTTTATATCAAGTGTAGTTTATTAGCAGTATGAAGCAAAGTCAACGTCACTGCATTAAAAACTCCCTATACCATGTGAACAGACCTCCCAGTGCTGTAAGTCATAATGCCAACTTTGAGTTTCTCTCAAAAACAAATTCTTACTGAGCAGTAAGGAACCAGTCATAGCAGCATTTTCTTTCTTGTATAACCTGTCATGGAACAGTTCATATCATTAAAGGCATCTACCTCTTATTGAAAGAGACAGAGCAGATAAACAACATAAGGAAAAAATCTTGTATTAATAAAAGACAGACAAATATTTAAAATCCTTACCATTTGATATATGCTACAAAGTTTCTTTTAAAAGTAGAGTGACTTACACAATTTACAAATACACTGGATTCGGGTCTGTAGCAGAAGCATGTTCTGAGACAATCAACAGTATAAGGGAAATACATACACACTGAATAACAGACATTGTGCTCTGCAACTGCTCTGTAAGACCTACAGTAAATACACATTTAATAGTTAATAGTATGAAGAACATATATTTCCATATAAAATATTAACTGCTTTTGAATATTTTCAAAAACAAGACTGTTAATTTTATCTCATCTTTTTCTTTTTTTTTAATCCATAATTGAACACTTGCAATTTTAGCAGCAAGAATATTATGTGGCCAAGAAACAAGCTCACCACATAATCAGTAATAGCACTTTACAGTACAGTTGACAGTCCATTCACAAGACAGTTTGCAAACGTTAAAGCATTTATACACTTGATAAACATTTCTTCTGTAGAAGTTCCAATGTCCAGCCGACTCCAGCAGTAGCACATACATACATTCCATACGGCAGATACCAGTATTACAGAATTAACCCACCTTTAGATATATATGTGAAATCCATGTGTAGTTTCAGTACGGTACCTTCTTTATAAATCATTTTTGGGAAGCTCACAATACATTCATATACAGTAAGGGTCCAGCAGTTTTTATACTCTTGCCAAACCGTCCACAATCCTTTCAGAAGCTGGCTTCAAAGCCGCTCTTCCCACTGCAGTAAACTCCTTGAAGAAGCTGCTGGTAGGTAATGAAACAAATTACCTCAAGAGACTGACATCCGGTTTTACCCTCCTTGTCTTCACTGGATAGCTTCTGCAGAAAGTCTGCTTTCATACAGACTCAGTGCATGGTGCACAAATTCATACTGTTCGCTGGTCTGAACCATTCCACCCCTGAAAAGAAAACACAACGGAATGAAATCTTATTTCTTATGAACGCAACAACCTCCAGCCCCATCACTACCAGATAATGCAAGGCCTTTTCTCAGTGTTTCACTTAGAGTTTGCTTGAGTAAGTGGGAGGTTTGCCTGAGCAAAAGTACTTTCTTCATGACTCTTACGCCATCCAGCACATGTAAGGCATGAACTACCGGTCCCAAGGTACCATCAGAGTAAGAACTAGGGAGAAGAAACATCTGGCATTTACATTGTTAGAACCTACATTTCAAGTTCAACATATTCTTAGAGAACTTCGCTCAGCCACTTGAGCAAGGAGGGCCAGATACATGGAATCAGCATTACCATTGATCGAGCAAGGGAGAATTCAGAATCTGGCCTTTCATTTTTGTCCTTTACTGAAAATGTAACCTTCATTGACCCTCAGATTGCCTGTACAGAGAACAGCTCTTCCTGTCCTCTTTCTAACGCCTACAATGCATCCTGTCTGAACAGCAGCCACCTAAGAAATTTTACTGCAGTGACTCATTTCAGCACCAACAATACAAAAGAGTTTAACTTGACCATAAAAAGGACTATTTACAGTCAGATTGGATTAGATGCCTACCTTTAATACATTCAACTGATAACAACCCCTCTTTCAGGTTGAACTATGAGGATCAAGCCCCACAAGTCCAGTGCCAATTGCAGTGAGGTAGGAAGGGGATGATGTCCTAAAAGAGGTAGGTGTGATATTTAAGGAGTGTTACCATTTGGCTCTGAAATTAAACCGAGCTTCTTTCTGACAGTACTAGGATCTTTCAGATCTCACCTCTCACTGAGTGAAAGCTCAGGTTTACTTAATTCCACTTTTATTCTCTCACCTACCAGGGTATTCAAAGAAACGAGTTCATCCTCAGCTTACCCTGGAGCAGCTACTAACCTTTGGGGCAGATGAATGAATAAATGGCCTTAGAGGGATGGATGACATTAAGATGTGCATTGTATCTGGCGTAAGCTAAACCTTCACTAAAGCAATGAAATTCAGAGGGGGATTTGGATCCAGAGCAATGTCAAAGCCAGGTGTCTTACAGTAGCAGGTCTGACAAACTCCCATGCGATCACTTCAGAGGAAGTAGCAACAAAAGGGTCTACTGATACAGAGCTGAGAGAAAAATGGTAACACTGCCTCAACAAATATTGTCCTTTAGTATTAGAGACATTCATCTATAGCCATAAGGTCCTTTTACTTTTCTCAGCGTTACTGGATGGTTAAATGGTTGTGGCAGAAAAAACATGATTAAAATAATACCTACTTCTATAAGAAACTGACCAGCTGCCTCTGCTCTTCTAGTGAGCTCAGGCAACTATAAAACATCTTTTAGTGAGCCGCATGTCTATTACGGTATGTTACTCCTAGGGATTAAATCACAGGTCCTTAAATGGTCCCATCCGGTGCAAGAAACAGCAGCCTCTTTGCTTTGCCAATAAAGACATCCACAAATTCATAACTCCTGGCTGCCTGCTGCGGCTCTCCTCTGCACCCGCCTCCTGCTTGGAGATCCAGTGAGAGTCTGAAGGTGACAAGAGGGCTTTGCTCCGGTCCTCTGTGCTGCCTGGCCTCCTTCCTTCCTCCTCCCCGCTGCGTCCTGCCCAGCCCACGCAGCCCCTTCCCAGCTGCTCTCACTCCCTGTCTCCCCCGTCAGTGCTACTCCAGGACATGCTCTCGGGGAGCGCGCCCCACAGCTTAGACCTGCTGTGTGAAGGTGTGGAGGAAGAAAAAGTGCCCAGGGAGGAGCACTTAGCAGGAAGGGAAGGTTAAAACTAGCTTGGCTGCACTAGGCTGTTTGTGGGGGTGACCCTCGCACCCACCTTCGTCCCCAGGAAGGCATGTATAGGCCTGGCTGGGGCTGAGCCCAGCATGACTGCATTTGCCCCATGCTAGCAAGCAAAACCGAGTTGTTGCGGTGCTTCTGAACCCTGTGTGGGCATAGCAGTGCACATCCCTGTCAGCTGAGGGGGCACTCAAGTCTTGGAGGTTCAGACAAGTTGGCCTTGTCAGTGCTATCACACACGGGCTTCTCCCTGTTGCTCTTGTGTAGAGCTCACACTTGATATCAAGGAATTATCTGTGATCCTAAAACATTGGTTTGTGCAAAAGGCTGCGTGGAAGAGTGTTTCAGGAGGAAATCTGCTCAAGGCGGGAGGTTTCCTCTCCTGTGTCCCCAGTGCCCAGGGGGGATGGACCCACAGCTGCAGCACCTCCGGATGTGCAGCCTTCATCCTCTGCCAGCCCACAGTGCTGGCTCCTCCATGACCTGCTGGGCTCTCTGATTCTTTGGGTGCTTCTTTGGGGTGCTGCTCAGAAGAAACAAACCCTCGTGCCCTGAGGGTTCGGGAACCATAACTAGGTCTGCCTGAGTAGCCATGGTGGAGGTAAGGGCCTTGCTCCCCGCCCTCTGGCTTGCTGCTAGTGCAGCTGGACGCAGTCTGCTCCAGAATTAATGTGATACAGCATTTGGAATTTTTTTTTTTTTTTAACCTGAAGTGATTAGTCAAAACACTTAAACAATGAATTGACGCACACTGGAAACTCTTTTCATCCTGTCTGAGGAGCCAAAAGCAAAGTTATTGGACGTCATTCCAAGAATGTTCCTTTAAGGTTAAGAATGTGCAAAGTTTCTCGATATCACAGTATGCCTTGAAGATGCCTCACATCAAACATTTCCTGTTTCTGTTGCAAAACATAAAAAATGAATGGGAAAAAAAATAAAGCCAAGCAGAGCTGAGGGTCTGTCTTTCTATGAAGCCACACAGAGCATGGCTGTATCTTCATCCTGGGTCAAGACTTTGAGTAGATAGTCCATTTCCTCACGTTAGCTGAGTACAGAGGACTGCTGCCAGATCCTTTCACCCCTTAAAACCTCATAATTTACATTGAGCAGCTAAGAAGAATGCAGCACCTGGACATACTGTAACTGGGAACAGCTCTCTCCTACCTCATTCCCTGTTGGAGCTCTATTTTAAACTCTGTTTCTAGCAGGGCTACATAGGCAGTTAATTAATCTATTTTTCAGCACAGCTCTTTGCCACTATCTGCAATTTATCTGGATGCTTGTTTGGTTCTCACAGAGTGCACTGGGCAATGGGAATGTTTTAGCAAATCACTACAGCATCATTTGCTCTACACTGAGAGTCCATCCAGCACAGCTCTATTTTCTGTCTCCTATTGCTCAATTCACTTCAGCAGAAATTAGACCATGGGCCCATGAGCCAGAAAGGTCACACACAAATGGATACCACCAAGTGCATTCATTTCATCACTAGGTCTGCATTTGGATGGTGCAGCTCCAAGCATGAACAAGCCTGGCTGAGAACCTAGTGGAGATGAGGTATCAGAGATGCAAAAATTCAGTGTACCTCTCGGGTAAGTTTCTGGCTCTCAGGTAGTCAGATAAAACCATCCTTTTCTGTTGAACACTCTGTTTTCTCTTTTGTGTGGGCAATCTGATCTACAAAGAATAAATTGCAGCCTGCTGCTGGCCAGCTTCATGAGGATGAAGGCCTCATCTCTGTTCCTGCTCTGCTCCTGGCTGTACCTCATTGCTCATGTTGGCCACGCTAGTAACTGAAATGCAGCATAGCTCTGGCCACAGCCAGCTCTTGCAGCCAAGTCTGGTGGGATGTTCAGTTCATTTTGCCAGGTTCAAGCCAGTTGTAGTGACCTTATCTCACATACCACCTAACAAGAACTCTGTGTCAGGACTGGGTCATCAGGAAAAGCTGGTCTCATGGAGCTTTGTGCGTGTTACAGTGACACTCCATTGATGAACCTGCGGTTTGGTTGGGCTGGCAGTGGCTACTGTGGTCTGTGGGGCTGCTAAGCTCTGCACTAGCAATCCTCGCTATAAACTAACTGCCAGGTGAGTGAGAGACATCCTGCGATATGGCCAACTGGAAAAAGGAAAGAAAAAAAAGAGTATTTGGTGTACTGAGCTTTGCCCAGAAAAATGCCTTCAGAAGTTAAAACACAAATATATTTTTTGTCTCAGGCAATGCCTGAGAATATGCAGAGCTGAGGAGCTTTCACCAAGATCTCTGGAGTCTATTAATACAATCTGAAACTTGAAAAAAATATTGAAATACACAAATCACAAGACTTAAATTTTATAATAAGCTTTGTGTCACTAAGATTGCTGTGCTGAATGTTTATATTTGGGTCAGATTTCCACTCTCTTTCCAAGTTTATCTGGGATACTAATACATATAAGAAAGTTCATTAGCCATATATACTTAACCAAATTGTAATAATGCTGAAAATCTGGAATATTTTTCCTGTGGTTAAAATAATGACATAAACAGTGACGTAGCTGAGAACAGAGTTTGCTTCCACTTCTCTATGATGGAGCATAAGAGCAATGAGAAAAAGGTTATCTTATAATAGAAATACTAAAATGGGCAACACTACAAGCCTTTTTAAAATCAGATGAATAGATAATCAGGATGGAGCACTGGAAATTTGGAGTTGATAATTTAAAACAGAGTAAGCATTTTTTCCCCTTATCTCTTCCATGTTTTTTGCTGCTGTGATTTTTAGGTCAGGAACTCCCCTTGGAGAATTTTACACTCCAAGTGGCTCATACTGCCCTATAAGGATCACATTACAGCCTCCACTATGATGAAGGCACATGGGAAGGGAAGGGCAGAGGAGGTGATGCATAAACACAGTCAGCTACATGGATTCTGGTCCTTTTGCAGTTCATGGCTCCAGTACCTTTCAGAACGCTTCAGAACACAGAAATCCTGTATTGTCGCTTTGACCTGAGCTCTTCTTCAGCATTTGCACCCCTTATGGGTTGTTTCCATTTAAAGAGGAAAAGTATGTCAGGAACAGTTAATACACCTGGAAGGAGATTACATGACCTGGTACCTACAGCAGGAGAGGAGTGAGACTTCTCTGTTCTTGGTGCAACCCTGTTTGTTTACTTTACACAAGATCCTGTTTACCTAGGCAGAATAAGAAATAAAAGTACAACCAAACCAGCAGCTTGCATTGTACACAATACCCACATCCTCCTTTCCAACACAAACCTCTCTTCAGCCATGGTTTCACAAAACAAAGCATTCTGCGACAATGCTGGCTTACAGCGTTCCTGCTCCCAAGCTGTGAATTCAATCAGGGAATTGATCTGACTTAAGAAAATTCTGCTACAAATGCCTTGCTGTTTTCTTAAGCTGGGTAAGTCTGCCAACCCAATTCAAAAGGAGCTCCAGTGCAGCAGAGGGAGTAGCAGCAGCACCAGATTTGGCACTCTCTGCTGTGTAGGGAAACTACACACTGAGTGAGCCTGGATGTCCCTGTCAATCCTGGCTCAAAGACAATCCCTTGCCTCCAGATTGCCCCGTGTCTCTTGTGACCTAGTGGGATGCCACAGACAGCAGAAAGCTCCAGGAGGGGAAAAGAAGAGGGCCAAATGGCCAGTAACCACAGAGTTGCCATCTCAGGAGAATTTCATTCAGTACAGTCTCATCCAGTTTCACCCAGAAAACAATACTCCTTAATCAGGATCTAAATATGAAAGTTACTTTGCACATTTAGCTAATGCTGTCATACCAGTCACCAAAAGTGATAGCAGCCACTCCATGTAAAGCAGCATTCAGCTGTGAAGCGGTTTTCAGAATCATTACTGAAGAGTAAACCAGGTTCAGTCTGGCTCTTGTCCAGGTTAGGACATGGACTATGCTAGGCAGATGGGTTACGTTTCCTTCCCCCATTCTCTGATATCTGGACAACATTAGTACCCTTCAGCGAGCTCTTGATCATTCAGAGAATGCCCCATGCTGATGTAAGCCACTGTTTGATGTTAGAGCAGCTGTAGGCTCACTTTCAGTCAACAACTGCAATGTAGGGTAGTCAATTCACATGGGAGACTCCAGTCACTGCACACTTACTTCAGCTCTGAAACTACTATTGAGACACATGCATCATCATAAAGTAGAACAAAGATATATTTAAAAAAAAAATTAGAAAAAATGTTCTTTTTTTCCCCGCTTTTATGCCAGGATAGGAATGGAAGATGTTGTGTTTCTCCTGCTAGAGATGACTGGAGTACCAACATCTACACTAGCCGTGTCCCTTCTCATGACCTACATACAGAAAGTGAGTCCCTGCTCTAGGTGTTAGTGTTGTAACCTCCTTGTACAAGAGAAAACAACAGCTAGAATTCAGGTCCTGAAAGAGCTGAATTCCATATATATAATATATATATG
>VXAL01016228.1:75938-91763 GCA_013399475.1 Chauna torquata | reverse complement strand
TACCTGACACAGGAATTTCTTAACAAAATCAGAGAGAGAATTCAGTTCTTCAGGCAGAATTCAACTGCATTAAGCATGTACTTGTTACAGGCACCCCACATTTTTATTTATTATGTATTGATACAAACGTACCACTTTTTGATACAAGTATGTCTAGGGACCCACAGTTATAAAATGTATCCACATTGCTTCACCTGCAGAGTACTGTTCTCTGCACCTCGTTAGACCTCCAGCTTTCAGTGCATGTTATGCCTTTTCCTGCTAAGTTAAAAATCACACTATGCTACTATTAGAAATCTTCTAATTATATTTAGTGCCTGTTTAGGGCGTGCTTATAATGACCCAAGTCAAAATGAAGTTAAGCATCTCAATTCCTACTTCCCAGATGTGTCCTGTAGTGAAGAATATAATGCTTTGTACTCTCTCCCACAACATCTGATGCAGTATGAGTTCTCTTAGAAGAACTTAGGAGAAAGAAGACAGACAGCAAGAGGGGTGAAAGCAAACTGAACAGTGATTTGAGCCAGAACTCCTACCTCCCTGAGCATCCCTCTAGCTAATAGCAAAGCCTTCCCTCCGAGGCACTGTGATATTCATGAGTGAGATATTCACAGGCTGAAACCTCATGTGAAAGCAGGATAGTAGGATGCTTTTCCCCACCAGAGCAGAAGAAGATCCGTCTCTCTAAGCAAGTAGTGTGGTCCAGGGTAGTGGTGACACAACATTGAGGACCTAGCTTCTATGCTATCTGCATTATGGAGAGTTGCTTTGGATGAACTCTAGTCTGGTTTTGTAGGTTGAATGCCGTTTGATATTTGGAGCCCATTAGGTGCAGTCCTGAAGCACTTCTGGATGCATCCCAAAGAGAGCTAGTTCAGGTGCTCTGAGAAAGCTACTTTACGTACTCATGGCCTGCATTAAAAAACAGTGGAGATACTTTCTTCAAATCCTGGAAGGCACAACAGTGCTGTGAGGGAGAAACCCAGGAGGAAGAGAACTGCTAGCTTGAGTACCTTCTGTAGGACCCTAAGAGGAACAAGGGGCCAACAAGCAGCAGGAAGCAGAAGCAGAGCTCAAACTCCAAGGACATGGAAAAAAAGATACCTTTATAGGAACACAGAAGAGTCTGCATAGAGCTTGCCTGATGCAAGAAGCCACTGGGAGTTGCTGAAATGGAAAGAAGGATGGGTGGAAAAGATAACCACTGTGCTGGTTTCTAGTAGACAGATGGTAGACCTGTATTCGTGCTGTTTTTTTAAGGGTCTGTCTGCCACCAGAAATACATTTAAACTATTTACAGAGCTACCTTTGTCTAGTTTGTTACTTCTGTATTAGAACAGAAATTGTTTTTGTAAATGGGAAGTCTGATATGCCTTTTTGTGTTTTCAACAAGCAATAAAGAACCTATAGGTTAGCGTTTCTGGATCTCAGTCTTTTTAAAGAAGTAGTTTCAAGACTTGCATTCAGTCTGCTGTCATTTTGTTTAGCTTATGCTACACCTTATCCATCTGATTTCAGTGAAAGAACTAGCAGGAACCAGATGGATTTTGTGGACTATTTCTCTATGTCATTTTTCACATATGATTTCGCCCATAGGTTTTCCACCAGAGAAAGGGGAGTTCAGTCTGGACCTCAGTTTTTATCCCATCCACACTGGAACAAAGCTTGCTGACAACAAATATCATCATCCAGTTTGAATGAGAGAGATTGAAAAGTGATGTCAGATTTATTTCTAGGTTTTAAACAAACATTTTAATCTGTTTTACTTCTTTTTAATTTTAACAGTGATTGTATTCAGTTTATCATTCCAGATATTTCTTCCTGAAAACTCCATCACCAGGTTTTGAAAATACTAGAGAAACATTTTTGTCTTTTTTTCTTATGGGAGAAATATTCCACCCTTCCACCTCTCCACCTTTTTGTGAAAAGCACAGTCACATGGGAACTGATTGCTATTCACTGAAAGGATGTGCTCGCTCAGAATTAATATAGCTTTATTTAATTTATGACATCACATAACACGATAAATTATGAATTAATAATATCATTATTTGTTGCTTGAATGCCTGTCATCCATTTTGAAAGCATATTAATCCTGAAGCTCTTGAAAAAAATCTTCAAGGAGCACACAGCAACATTGTTAGTAGCAGAAGCTCAGAAAGGTCCCAAACATGGGGCAATCCTACACTGTGCACTGCTCTGCTTTCTTTGGCTTTGGTGATTTACTAGATTTTTGTATACAACATATTGCATTCAAAGCTAAACCAAATAAATTGTTTGACACACAAACAATAGCTCTTCCGCAGTTAGCAGGATGTAAATATGACACATGTATCACACATCAGTTCTAGCAAAGAAGGAGATAGGGATCTATCTACCAGTACTCTATCAAGAAGCTCATTTATAAATGACGAATTCTCATATCTGCACAAGAGCGCAATTTTAAATGTTTGAAATGAAATCTTGTAATTTGCTATTGTGCATCCATTTGCTTCCAAATACAGACAGACACAAAAAATATCCTGCATACACCTAAAAAACTTTAGAGTTTCTTTGTAGTCATAGGTGGAGCTGCAAGCCCTTACACTAACAAATACTCCAACCATTTTGGTCAATAGCTTGATTTCACTGCTACTGTTCAATACTCAAAGTACAGCTGAGCAGTCTGTGGGGCTGTAGGCAATTTTCTGATGGGAAGTGTGAAGTAAGTCATGTTAGTGAATGTCCACAATTGCCAGGCTGGCTATGCACCTGTCATGGCTCTGAGGGTACTAATGTGCATTAATGGCCCTGACCAACCCCTCACCTGGGGCCTCCACCTGCATCCTCTGCCCATGGACCCAGGCACTCCATTTCAGCTTGACTTGGGACCTTCAGTCCTAATAGGGCAGCCAAAAGGAAACTTCTATATCATGGGACTAGAATCTTCATCTGCCCTAGTGGGAACACAAGCTCTGGACCAAACATCTCTTCTAGGGCTTCTTGACGTCAGATTGAACAAGCTTCAGAGACTGATTTCCAGCATGCCTTGTGAATGTAAAATGAGTACGACAGAAATTCTAGTTGCAGAAATCATACGACAGAAATTCTAGTTGCAGAAATCATACAACAGAAATGTAAGGATGAAAGGGACCTCAAGGATCCATTTAATCAAATTTTCTGCAGTGGAGGAATATCAACTAATTATATTTAAACAATTCCTTAAAAAATTTTCTAAGAACTTAAAGGCTCTTAGAAATTTCTCCAACTTGTCCTCTGAGAACCGATAGTGAAGGATATTCCATGAAACCTGGTAGGCTGGGGTGCTTTCTTCTGTATATATCTAGAAAGATTTTTCTGACATGTTAAGTAATTCTTCTGACAAATTGAACTGATTTTTTCTTCCTTTTTCTTTTTCCTACTACAATTATAGTGAGCAATTTGTCACTTTTTTTTTTTTTTATAATAACATTTTACATAGGGGAAGACAGCTAACATTTCTCCGTATAAATATAGAATCATAGAAACACAAGGCTGGAAAGGACCTACAAGATCATCTAGTCCAACCGTCATCCTATCACCAATACTACCCACTAAGCTACTAAATCATATCTTGTAGCCCCTTGTCCAGGCGCTTCTTGAACACTGCGAGGGTTGGTGACTCCACCACCCCCCTGGTCAGGCCGTTCCAGTGCCTGACCACTTTCTGAGAGAAAAAGTTTTTCCTGATATCTAATCTAAATCTCCCCAGGTGTAACTTGTGGCCATTTCCTCGAGTCCTATCATTAGTTATCTGGAAGAAGAGGCCGACCCCCTCCTCATCACAACCTCCCTTCAGGAAGTTGTAGAGTGCAATGAGGTCTCCCCTGAGCCTCCTGTCTTCGCAAGAGTAAAGATATCAAGGTTCTTCAGTCATTCATCACAGATTACATTTCCTAGGAGTTTACAGGTGTTGTTGCTCTTCCCTGGATACTCTGTGATTTGTTCACACCTCTTGTAGTATGCAGTGCCCCAAACTAAGCACTGTACTCTAGGTGAGCCTTCATCATCAGCTGGGCAGAGCAGAATAATTCTCTTCTGTCTGACACTGTGGAGTCCTGCTGCATCCTAGAAAGAGATTTACCTTCTTGTAAAAGTGACATGTTGTTGAATTATTAGTTTGTCATCTAACATAATTCCCAGATCCTAAGAGAGGAGAAGACTTTCTTTAGTTCACTGTCTGAAACAGATTTAGCTATTAGGTCTAGGTTTTGGAAATAACACAAGAACATTTTTTTCTGTTATTTTAGTATTTCCATTTCTGATTTCACTAGAAATGATGAAGTGATGAATTAGAGCAAATAACTCCACTCTAATTAAACTCCTTCATATTCCAAGACTGTCTGGATTTGTTTGGCTGAAGCTTCAGTCAAAGATTTGTGCTGTTTCTTGTTTAATCTGAACTGATTCACTCATTCCAGTGAATCCAAGAATAGATTTTCTGTCTCTGTGATTCTTGACTGCCTGTAATCTGAGGAAATGAAAAAGGAATGAAATGACTTTTACATTTACTGTGGGACAGTACTTGGCTGAAATTATTTCTTCAGTACTCAGATTTTAAACAAAGGATCCTGAGAACAGCTTCCAGCTTATTCAGCATTATATATAAACTGAATCAACAGCACCTCTAGGCTGAGCTTCTAGCTGTGCTCTTTGACTCAGATATCTCACACTACATCTGATTTGCTCTTTTTGCTGATTATAGGTGTTATATTTTTTGTTTAACCTAGGCTCGCTTTTCAGTTATGAAGAAAGTAAATGAAAGTAGGGGGAAAAGATCTAGCGCTACGCAGACATCGCAAACTCCGGTAATATGAATCAGATAAATATGGCTCAGAAAAACATGGTGAAACTTCATTGGTGAGTTTGCTTTTAATATGCTTTGCAGGACTTTAATAGCAACCAGTTTTGGTTGTTGTTCATTTCAGACAGGAAAGGTGAAACATGATTAGAGCTACATCTAATTTGGGTGGTATGGCTACAAGTCAGTGTTTGCCTACCTTATTTACAGCTAGAAGAGCTATTTGTGGAAGGTAAGCTAGAGAGAAAGAGAGGCAGCTGCAAAGAAGGAAAAAGTAATAGTAAAGGTAAAAGCTTATTCAGAGGTTTCTGCCAGGGGAAGAAAAAAATAATCGAGGAAAGGGCAAGCTGGAGGAAATTCTGAGGGTAACTTGCCAGTGCCCAAGGCTGAACATCTAAAGTAAAATGAATCCCCTGTAAACACAGTGTGTTTGTTCCTTATTCTGGTGCAAATCATGTGAATTGCACCAACCTCTGTGAGAGGGTGATGTATTTCTATTCACTGAAATTTAAAGGACAAGCTGGTTTGTAGCTGAGCAGAGAGGATGGAATGGGAGACCATGAACAACAGAGAAGTTAGGAACAGGGAGGTTTGCTTGGGTGGTATCTGTAAACAAACACCTAGAAGATCTATGGTAATAATCAGAGTTTGATGCTGCAAAAGGCTTTAGCATCTCTCTCTAAGACACATGTTAAAGTATATTAGCACATATGATTTCGGAGTCACAGATAGATCCATGGAAGACAGTAGGAGAATTTTCATGGTTAAGTAGATGCATATGTTTTGCTAGTTTGCACTAAATCTGTGTATTCCATTCAAACTGAAGGTTGTAAATTTTGAACTCTAAGGAACAGTGCATGTACTAAATACAGGAAATGTACTAAAAGCTCAGACAAAATGATTATTGAAGAAAAGATTATTCTTTTAATAGCCATCAGAGCTATATAAATTTAGCCTCTTTAGTGCAGAAGAATAGAAAGAATGATCAACATGGCAGATGCTCCAATGACAGTTCAGTGAATCTTTGAAAATATTTACTAGATAAGTATTGCTGTTGTTTTAACTGGATTATCAGAAGTAGCGCATAATTTGCCATTAATTTATTCTGTTTAATGATTGTTTAAACAAAAGGTTCATAAATTGATATGGCTGCTTGAAAACCAAATGGTTACATTACTAACATGTAGCAGGAAGAATGCTTTTTTGAAAACTCCAAATAAATAAAAGCAAGCAAGTTAGAGCAAACATATTTCTTTTTAAATGAAATGTGTCACATGTTTGTAAATGTTTTATATTTTCCATTTTATAAACCCACAGTAAGAACAGGCTTTTTATTGCTAAATTTATGAGGGAGAAATGTATAATTCCCAAACTAAAGACTTCTAAATTTATCTTTTTTTTTTTTCCTCACTGTTTTAACAGAAATCTTCAGGTTCATACAAGCCAGTCAATTTTGGTCCTGTCCATATAAAACAGGAAGATATAATTTCTTGTCAAGACAAAGCTAATACCATGAATATACATGCCAAATACAGAACCCTACAATCCATAAAATCCTAAAAATGACATATTGTAAAGCAAGGCAAACCAGAAGCTTAATGGCAGCCTTAATTCTGTCTTTGTTCCAGCAGTCATTTTCTGTGCACCTTATCTGCTGTAAAGAGATCATGTGTTTTCAGGTATAACTCGTGATTTCACCTTAAACGACTCGCTGGAAGTCTGAAAAAACATTGGCCTGCTTTGAAGAAGGTGGAAATTCAAGCAGTTCAAGGTGGAAAACAATTTATAACCATGACTATTGAGGTTGGTTCTTCTGTGCATATGCCAAAATTCTGCCAGAAGACATGGAAACCAATACAACACATTAGGATGTAGTCTAACATCTCACACTGCCCTTTCAGGGCATTTCAAGAAATATAAGCAGGACATCTGCTGAGGACAAACCCTTCAGCACACTCCAACAGCTGCCTGAACTGGAGAATGGATGGTGGGAATGGAGAGGAGAATGTCAAGGCATATCCATCTGTGCTCCCACAAGGAAATAGAGAAATAGCCTTTGCATCTCCATTTTTCTGTATACCCCTTTCTCGGTTACTAACTGAAGGGAAGGGTATGTCCTCTGAACCAGATCAAGACTTGAGCTCTCAGTCAGCTCACTAGAGATGCTGACTAAAAAGAAAATCGTTCAATATAATTTCAGCTGTTTCAAACATTGCTACACTTATTCTAAATCAGTGCTCCATTAATGCCTATGGTTGCCATACATTAAGGCGTGTTGTTGAAGCCAAGACACTGCCATTAGAAAGACAAACATAAAACGGCAACCTAAATGTCTGCCTTGGGTTTTGTATTATTTTCATATATTTAACAATAAATAAATGTTTTCCAGTAT
This sequence comes from Chauna torquata, assembly GCA_013399475.1. Lineage (NCBI taxonomy): Eukaryota > Metazoa > Chordata > Aves > Anseriformes > Anhimidae > Chauna > Chauna torquata. The sequence goes on along the minus strand of VXAL01016228.1, from coordinate 84,552 downwards.
CTGCACTACAAAGTAGAACCCCAAAGCCTTGCATTTAACATTCTGCACCATCATCCAGGTAGGTGGGTATGTTTTTATTCTAAAATCCTTATCATTGGAAAAGAAAGGAGAAGAACATTGTCTGCTTTCCAAGAAATACGTGTAGCTGCAGTACTGGTAGTTAGAAGAATCTTGTTTTGACTTGCAAAATGAGCACATTTGATAAGGAAGTCACTGAGGGAGAATAAACGTGAAACACTGAGATATCATTTTTATAACATCACTTTTCTGATTATAACAGCCACTTTTTTTTTTTTTTTTTTTTAAAAAGTAACCTTAGAGGTAATTTTATTTATTGTTTATATCTACTTTGAGCAAAGCTGAGACATAGGAATGCAGTAAATAGCACCAATAACATTTCTGAACAAGATGAAAAAAATGTATTTACATTCGGCTGCATAGGACAAATGCAAAGAATAATGCAAAGCCTATACTCCTCATGTGTACATGTGGTCTTTATTTTTTTCATTAACTGAGACCACTTTATATTTTCACATTTAATTGGCTTCCATACTATAAATGTGCTACAGATGGAAAATGTTAAAAAACTGCATTGAAACAGCTTGAATTATTGTAAAAATAGATTTGGAAAGTTGACTTTGATATCTGCTGCAGTCTAGGGACCTGAGGGGATGCACTAATAAAAAACAGTGCTGAGGACAGTGTAAAAATCGGAACAACTTTGCCCCTGGCCTCTTCCTGGTGTGGAAGTTTTAGTGGTTAAATTACAACAGTGTGGTAAGGTCCCTTCCAAAGGGAAATGCAAAACCAGACTCCAGAATTCCTTGGAATTGCTGCAAGTTTTTGTTAAGAAGCAAATGTTCTAGGAGAAACAAGAGCTTTATAACAGTTTCCTGAGCACCCACTTCTCTTATTATTTGCTTTCCTTACTCTGACTCTTTCTAATTTCTTCTCACCCAAATTCTACTACAGTAGATCAGATGAACTTATCTTTCTAATTTTATAAAACTATTAATAGTTACAATTCTTACAAACTGTGGTCTAAAATAAGTATTATTCATGAAAGTAATGCATTGCATGATATTGTCCATCCTTTGAATGATGAGGGTTGGCGCAGATGATACCTATGGATCCCTTCCATCCTAAATTATTCTACGATTCTATAAAAAATGTGTGGTTATAATGACAATGATTAAGGATGAAAAAGCATAGCTTGACCTTGGTGTACAGCCAGGTAGGAGGTAGAAGCCTTTGAGAGCAGCCCTGAGGAGAAGGACTTGAAGCCTTTGGTTGATGAGAAGCTCAACGTGACCTGGCAATGTGCACTTGCAGCCCAGAAAGCCAATCGTATCCTGGGCTACATCTAAAGAAGTGGACCTGCAGGTCGAGGGAGGTGAATCTGTCTCACTGCGCTGCACTTGAGAGACTCGACCTGGAGTACTGCACTCAGCTCTGGGGCCACCAATGTAAGAAGTACATGGACCTACTGGAGTGAGTCCAGAGGAGGGCCATGAGGATGATCAGAGGGCTGGAGCACCTCTTCTATGAAGACAGGTAGAGAGAGCTGGGATTGTTCAGCCTGGAGAAGAGAAGGCTCCAGGGACACCTTATAGTGGCCTTCCAGTACCTAAAGGTAGCTACAAGAAAGCTACATTTTTACAAGGACATGTAGTGATAGGACAAGGGATAATGGCTTTAAACCAAAAGAGGACAGATTTACATTAGATATTAGGAAGAACTTCTTCACTATGAGGGTGGTGAGGCACTGGAACAGGTTGCCCAGAGAAGTCGTGGATGCCCCATCCCTGGAAGTGCTCAAGGCCAGGCTGGATGGGGCTTTGGGCAACCTGATCTAGTGGGAGGTGTCTCTGCCCATGGCAGGGAGGGTGGAACTAGATTATCTTTAAGGTCCTTTTTAACTCAAACCATTCTTTGACTTTATGAAGCCCTGGAAGTTGTTTCCACAGTCCAGTATTTCAGCTTTGTCCCCATGGCCACGAGTCTGAAGCATGGAAAACCAGGATCTGAACCAGAGAGCTGGGAAGTTCTGTAGCTGGCTTGTATTCCTTCATCATGTTAGCAACTGTTTCATTAAAGCTGAATGCCTCAAATGTATTCCATCAAAAACATCAGGACATCCCTGCCTTAACTTTTGTGCCTCTGTCTTCACTGAGGTTAGAGAAATGATAATGGCAGCACACATCAGGCTAGAAGTGGGGAAAATATCCCACATTTTTGACTTAGAAAACTCTCAGAATGGAATTATGGAACTGAATCTGTACATAAGCTCTTCAGTTTTTGTTTTCTTCTATGGCTGAAATACTAGCAATAGTATGAAAGAACCAGGAACAAGCTACATTTTGAAATACAGAAAAGCAGCAACAGTATTGCTTATTGCTTCTCAGTTGTTAGCTTTACCTTGATTAAAGCATTGTAAAAACAAATCTCTGGTGGTTAAATTATCAGCCAAAAATAAAGCTTAGAAATTAAAATGATGATCTTATTTGTAGATAAATTTGTATTGGTGAACACAGAGGTGAGGAAGAGATAGAGGAGACATAGAAAAGAAAGGAAGCACCAGGTCTTCATGAACATTTGCTAATTTCTGATTATTTAAACTTAAAAAAAGCAAGTGGAAAAGATTGACACAGTTAGTTGACAATAAAATGGCCTTAACTTTTAGTAAAAATGTTAATGTTTTATTTTTTTTCATTAAAAAAGTGAAGATTTACAACTGAATGAACAGTTTCTGAATAGTACAAGTTCCCTGGGAAAATAAATCTTTCATTTTTTTCTAGAGAAGTCTTTTGATAGAGATGTTTTAACTGGCTTCAACTTATATGCTTCAACCACTTGACTGTTAATACTCCATGGCCATGGTGCCATGCATTGCATTAAGTAACATGAGCACTCCCAGATATGATGCACTGTACTGAGCATCCCCTGTCAGCAACAGGATATACACACATATACTTAAGGATGCATCATTAGCACTTCTCAGTATATGTGGACACAATATACATTTTCTGATACAGCATCTTTTGAAAGATTTGCTGAAAAGATGTGAGGAAGAAGTCTGAGTTCATCATGAAGCCTAGGTAATGACAGGTGAATATAACAAAAGGAGGCCAGGCCTTTCGCAACCAGAAAAGCAGCAAATGAAATGTAAAAAGTCTAGAACAATAACTTAAAAGACTACAGGGGTAATGGACTTGCTTCAGCTGTGTATAAGCTTCACCTTGCTAAGATCTATTAATAGATCTTAGGGGGCTGTCATGCCTGTTAGTCTTATCTGGATACCTTGGATATCCTGAGATGCCTCGAAGTGTGGTACAGACTTATATATGGGTAACTGAAGCAAGTCAGCAGAGCTTGGGGAGAAAGTGCAGGATTGAATACAAGCACTTTGGATCTGGGGAACAGTGCAGCTAATCTTTTGTAATCAGGGAATATGAAAGAAAGCTTCAAGAAGTTGTAGTAGTACTGGTACGACTCTGTTTTTAGTTCTGTGCTTTCCTTCCAATAAATCTCCTCTGTTAAGAAGTTTCTTTTCTAAGTATAGTAGCATCAGTGTTTGACTTCTCCCATGAATAAATCAGAAATTGCTCTGGTAGTACATATATAAAAAAAAGTTCTCTGAGCATCTACTACTTGTTTCTCATGTGACTCACCCTACCTGATCATCCCTACCTAATGTACATTTTTATTTCCCTATTTATTCATCACCAATTTGTTAAGTGTTTTGTGATGGATATACCAAGGAGAAACAATTCCCTAATTAGCATAACTTACACTTGATCATTTTTACTCTGTTTTGAAATAGAAATACATTTTGGAAACCAGCTATCCATTTTACAAATACACAGCTGACATTAGCTAACAGTTACTGGTTCTTTGATAAAAAATGAGAAAGTGATCGAAACATGATGAGTTATCCCAAGTAATTCAATTCCCAGCATTTGTATTGTCTGAGATTTAAGTGATTTAGAATCCAGCTACCCAAAATTTCCTTTTTTTTTTTTTTTTTTAATTTAATGATTAGAACCAGGAGAGTTACTCGAAGGAGAAAAAGTATCTGACAAGGATCACACTTTTTCAGTGTCCACTGTACAAGAACATTCACAGAACTGACCTTGCAGAAGTTCACAAAAATATAGAAGTGTTGAGGAAACTAACTTTAAACTTGGTCATTATGAATGAAAATAAATAATTTCTTGTATGACCATCCAACCAAAGATAATGCTGGCTGACTCATCTGGACAGTCACAATGAGACAATAGGCCAATAGCCAGATTTCAACNTTTTTTTTTTTAAAATGTATTTATTTATTTATTATTTTTTATTTTGTGTGTTTGTTTTCTGCATTGGTTGCATTGGAAATGCTTGGCTAATATTTAGCCTTATACAAACTGTGGTGACTTTGGGTTTAAGCAGGTAGTGTTTAATTACTTTTATGCTACCTCAGCTCTTCAAGTTAATAGAGACACTTGCAACCAGCTAAGATGGTGGAAGAGGTTAACATGTCTCATACACTGCCAGTTAGCTGTTACTGTCCTCCTGCAGGAGAGTAGCACCTCTCTCACACAGCTGGAGAAGAGAACATTCATCTGCACTTCTGTTGTTCCAGTTTAGCTAACATACGTATGTTGAAGACTTCTACTGTTTTAACTCTGTTGAGACTTGTGATATTTTTTTCTCCTCTGTCCCCTGAGAACTTACAGGCTGACCGCTCCAGATGTGGTTAGTAAAGATATTCACCTTTATCCTTTAATAATCTGGTCCATTAATGGTCTGTACTGGAACAATGAGGGTGTTTCCAGTACTAGGAATAGAAGGAGGTTAAATGCTTAAAGAGATACTCAGTTTTCGCATTTAGTAAAACTGTCCTGACAGCCTTATTCCTCAACTCTAAGTTCTCATTTAAGGACATATTTTCCATCTTCTGCACACCAGTTGTTTATTCCATATCTTTTTCCTGTAAGAATGTAAGTATTTTGTGAGAAAGCTTGTCCATATGTTCTTTTAAAAATGTTTTATTATTCCTCTTGTTAAACCCAAGGTATTTTTATCTTCCTTGGCTGGGATTTTAATTAGCGCAGTGGCATAAACCTTCCTGGTGTTCTCTGTTTGTTTACTTTCCAAGGAGCATCTATTACTGTAAAAAAAAATAATGCTATAATTTGTTTGTCTTGCACAGTTTCCCATCTTATAAAAATGAGGTGTTTAATTTCTATCACATTGATTTAGGCCTAATTATATCCACCTTGGCTGGTAATTGCTCTTTTTCCTTTTGTTTCATACCCTGTTCCAAGCTCTCAAGACAGCCAGTTTTCCAGAATGCAAAATACGGGCTGGTGAGAAGGTGTCATTTTCTTCTAGAGGACTAATCTCTCTACAGACCATATTAGCTCAGGGATAACATCACAGAACTCAATGAAATTGCAGTAGGGCCTCATTTGGCCCCAGAAGTCATTTAAACCACTCTTTTTATATAGGTCTCCTTCTGCTTTCATTCTTCATATGTGAGGAATGATATGATTGCTGAAAACACACTAATAACTTGATTCCAATTACCTCTGTTGTACTTACTTTTTGATGTATTCCTGTTAGTTTAATAACTAAATAGCAAAAGGAACGGAGAATGAGAAAGGAACAATCCTTGTCCTGTGATGCCCATAGTACTGGAGATGTTGGGTCGTGCTTTGCAAGATGAATGCGGACAGAGCACTTGCCCTCTTCTTACACCCTCTTTGACAAGGGCAGCAGGAGAAAGTGACAAAAATGAGTGAAAGACTGTGAGGAGAGCTGCAGTTGTGATGGTGATAGATCACACAGCTGCACAGCAGTGCCCAGATCCTCAGAACTACATACATTTCCTTTTAAATCTCATTTTGTCCTTGTGGCCTTTGTTAAGTTAGGCAATCACAAGCAATGTAAAGTTAAAGGGTCCATTTCTTAAAAAAAAACAACCAACCAACCAAACCAAACCAAACCAAACCAAACCAAACCAAACAAAAAAAAACACCCACATCAAATCAAATGAAAGCAGAGCATAAGTAATCCATGCTTCTACATTTTACAGCAATAAAATAGATTTCAGAGCTCATAAAAACAAAACCCCCAGGTTACTAAGGAAAAGATTGATGGATAGGAAGAGATTTTGGCAAAAATGCTTCCATTGCAAACATTACCCTAAATTCTTTTCCCAGAGCAAAGCAATTAAATTTGGAAACACGTAACCTGCTATGCTCTTATTTACACAACTGTTCAATGCTGTTCTACCAGTCTCCCTTCCTGCATTTGACCCACTAAATTTCCTTACGAAATTTATAATATCCAGCTCCCTTTGTTCTTTTAATTCTGCTGCAGCCACTCAGAAGTCATTCCTGTATGATAATAGGGTAAATTCTTTAGCATAAGCACTAGATGAGAGTATAGCTCTGATAACCACCCTGAAGGCAAGTGATATGAGGCCCATTTTCAGAGGTCTTCAAACACTTGCTCAGAATTGCCTGCGGACCTTGTGCAAAGCTGATCTTCGAAGCATGGTGCTTGTCTGAGGATGAAAATGGGTACTGTTATGCATAATTAAAGAGGTCAAATTATTTAAATATTTGTTTTTAATGGAAAAATATTACTTGGATATATTTTTATTCACTACAAAGAAACCTTTAGACTGTGTGCTAAAGGTGATACTGCCAACAGCATTCACACAATACTGAGACCAGATTTGAACTACAGTGAAAATTACTAGTTACAATTGGCTTGCGTAACATCATTCTTAGCTGTAAATAATAAAAACTTTGCAACAAATACAGCCATTTGAAATCCTACTGGTATTTTGTTTCCCAAATATTGGTTTTATCTGAATGCTATCACCTCAGCAACATCTCATGAATGAGCTTCTTCCTTTGCAGTTGAGAGAATTCCTAGGTGCTTCAAACTACACAGACTTGCTTTTATTCACTTAACACTGGAACCTACAAACAACAGAAAAGTGACTTCTCTTCAACTGCACAAGTTTTTTTTTTTTTTTACCTGTAAACTCAGTGTCACCTGGAGGAACTGAGTTTTGAATAGATATTCATAGTAGGGGAAGAGAAAAGTGCTGGTGGTTGTGTGTTAAGAAGACTGTTGTAATGCAGCGGTGTGTCCCGGTAATAAGTCTGGGGGTGGATGAGTACTGTTAGTGACTTATGATGAATAAAGAAATAGGAAGGAAATATTCTTGTGGGAGATGTAAACCTGTTGTTTTTGCTAACTTAAGTTCTGTATATGAACAAGCCTGGACACATTGTTGACATGGGTTCTTAGGTGTGATATGGAATTGGGAGAAAAAAATCATGAATGGCCTTTCCTTTTTGTCTTTAAAATAAAGGGTCTTGATAATCAATACAGACACCAGTGCAGTTACATAGCATTGAGAGGTAATGGCAAATGCTGGAAGTGGCATCACCAGCTTGTAGCTTTGTCTCCACTTGTTATTATTTAACACTCAAATAAGTGTTAGTGTGACACAAACCGAGCAAAGCAAAGGGACTAAAACTGACCAAAGCTGGAACTGAGTGGCTGCTATAAAAACTGAGAAGCAGAACTTAACTCTCAAGTGCTTGACAGCCTGTGCCTCATCACACCAGGCAGTGACACAACTAGAAGTGTCAGTTTGATAAACTGCTGTGTTACAGTCTGGTTGATCCAAAGTTAAAGGAATAAGAAAAGGAAGAAGGTAGCAATGTTGTTTCCCTGACTCCTCCTGTCAAACTTCCTTGTATTTGGACAGTTTGTCATTCTTGATGCAAGCATTCTGAATTAACATAAATACAGAGTGGCCAAAATAAAAAGGTGAAACATATCTAATAGCTCTTTGTGCATTTTGTCACGGTGGGAAACAGGGGACTAGCAGCTCAATGATGCTGTAAGTACTATTTGCTCCCTGAGTGAACATTGACAATAAGCTAGTTATATTTGTGCCTGTGGGATACTCCAACAACCTTTCTGAATGTATGAAGAATCACGTGCAATCCCTCAGAACCAAGACTGTCCCATCACTTCTGATTCTGTCTGTGGTGGATATGATGAAATGCTTCTAAGGATGCCATTTTGCCCCTTCCACTCTAACAGAGTGTGACTTACACTAGCCTACTTACATCCTTTGAATGAACTTGGCTCACTGAGTATGTAAATTATACCTATATTTAAACTGAATGGTTAGGTTCAGTAAACAGCACCGTAATGACATGAATACACACATCCTCTTGTAAGCTGCTATAGGTAGGGACCTGCAGTTTTGAGAACATTCTTGATTTACTTTAAACAAATCACATCATGATTCCAAATACCTATCACAGGAGATGTTTCTGGAAGACTGACTTTTACCTTCAAAGATCTCTCAGGATACTTTATCTTTAAAAAGAGACTTCTGTTACCTTTACTGAAAGAGCAATCTCAAGCATTTTGCTTCTCTTCAAAGCAGTACTGTTTTAAATAATGAAGAGTTGCCAGAAGGAATGGAACAGGCTTACTTGTGGTTGTGTATTTGTCTGTCTGATCATTATTTCTGCTCTTTGGCCATCTCTAACCCGGCAGGTACAAGTAAATCCTCAGGGCTTAAAAC
>VXAL01016228.1:53050-68047 GCA_013399475.1 Chauna torquata | reverse complement strand
ATCCCGTGGGAGGGACCCCACGCTGGAGCAGGGGAACAGAGAGTGACCACGAAGGAGCGGCAGAGACGAAGCGATATGGACTGACAGCAGCCCCCATTCCCCTTTCCCCTGCGCTGCTTGGGGGGAGGAGGTAGAAGAGGGTGGATGGGGGGAAGGTGTTTGTAGTTTGCTTTTAGTTTCTCATTGCTCTAGTCTGCTAGTGATAGTAATAAATTACATTAATCTCCCTATGTTGAGTCTGTTTTGCCCGTGATGATAATTAGTGAGTAACCTGCTTGTCCTTATCTCAACCCTTAAGCCCTGGTCCATCATATTTTCTCCCTCTGTTCCTTTGAGGAGGGGGAGTGAGCGAGCGGTTGTGGTGGAGGTCGGCTGTTTAGCTGGGTAAAACCACCACAATAGTCTTATGATCATCAGTATACAATTTCTTGTTGCAATAACAGAAGCGGGACTTTTATCTAAGAACTGAAAGATGGAAGACATTCGTTATTTATTTTATGTAGTTTGTATCAAGGCATAACAAAATCTCACTGGATTAGATTCTGTTTCCCAATACAAAGTTTATTTGAGACTGTTACCAACACTATTTACATTTCTGGGTTGTATTTTTTTTCCTCCAGATTCATATTTTTTAAAAAATTCATTTTATGTTTGCTCAGAGCTTTTCTGCCTATTGGGAATCATAACATATGTGATAGAAGTGCCAAGATTTAGATATGAAACAAAAACAGAAAAAAAATGGAGAATTCATAAATTTAACAACTGAAACAACAATACTCAGAAAGCATGATAATGGCTCTTAAGAAACAGCATAGTTGTACATTTATGCTAATCAGCCAATTTGTTATTGCATTCGTTAATGGTGAAAGGTGTTTTTAGTGCACAGAATTCTGCTCCATGAATGATGGATTGAATATTAGGGCATTAACGCACGTCAGCTTTCCTCTGAAGTGGGGACTGTGTGCCTATACACAAGTACACCCGTATATGAAAGAAATAACTGATCATGCTGCTAAGTTAATGCAGGACAGAATTTTAAAGGCATTTTCAAGAAGCATTTGTCATTACTTTTTTTTTTTTAAATCATTTCTTGTACTTTCTCTGGTGGAATTCCCATTATTCTCTTTATGCTCTGAAATTTAGTAACTAACCTTTTCTGGGATATATGGTTGCACATCATGGAAACAGGTGGCAGCACTTTGACAAAGTGGCCCACAGTTGTCTGACACCTGTGTGGTACTCTGGTAAGGGTAGTATAAGCAGAGAAGCAAGAACTTTGAAACTAGGTGACTACATAGATGAGTCACAGATGGTTTGAAAAAGATCCATTTTGGTACTGAGCTCAAATGAAGTGAGAGTATTGTCAGCTTTTTGAAGGTCTAGTGGTTGTTTTTTACGAGACTTGGCTTTCTGCACCTTGTCCCATGCTCAACTGTGACTGCAGTTTCAGATTGAACAGGTGCAATAACAAGAAAAGACACAGCCAAGACCTGTGGGTTATCTCAGCTATATTATTGACATTAGGCTGATGATGTGGTTGCTCCAAAAGAGCAGGGAGAGTGTGAGGTGAATGTCTCTGAGAATCTGCTGTCTGTGCTGGAGGCAATTAAATGTCATAGATGTGGTGTTCTGGCACGGATACTCTGAAGTCATCTGATTCATAGTAAAAAGCTTATCTATCATAGCTATCTTGTTGCTACCTCTGTCTGCTCCTTGCTGCTGCTTGCATTGAGATATAACTACAATAATGAGTGGCTACTGCTTCAAAGGACCATATAAAAGAGGTTTTTAATCAGACAGGGAGGAGCAGGAGAAGAAACAAATGTAGCTCCTCCCTCCTAAGAAAAGTTTAAGACAAACTGAGATAAATTAACTCATCTCACATTTAGAAATGTCATTATACTTCTGAAAAGAAACATTTGTGAGTTTTACAAGAAAATAGTACTCTAGCAAATAATACATTCATGGCAAATTGCAGGTTGTTTGTAGTAGAAAGTACTGATAAAAGTTTTACAATATGACTGCTATCTGCTACATTGGGAATGTGTTTTCTGGGCTTCCTACTTAGCTGTAAGAAGAGCAAACGGTAATTATTTTAATATGACTTGCTTTCAGTCATGACTAGCATGTGTCTTTCTGTGTGGGGAAAAGAAAACCATAAACCAACAGCCCTTTCTCTATTTTCTGGAGTCCCTGCACTGATGTTCCAGATGCTCAGGGAGTCATTGCTCCTGAATCCAGATGTTTGCCATTTATCTCATCAAGAACTGGGACTTGTGAGGAGTTGAGTACTTTCAGCTTTTAGGAAAAGTAGTTACTATCTCACAGCAGTCAATGGGCTGGCAGCATTTTATACTTTTAGAAGGCATTTTACTAGCCATACAGCATTATGCAATTTTGCGCTTACTTTACTAATCTTCATTAGTTTAATAGACCATTGCCTACAGCGCATCTGTTGTGACAGTTGTAAGCATACATTTTGTTCAGGTACCTGTCCTAAAATTTTTATGAAAACTGAAAAAATAATGGTTACTGTCTGGACTTTCAGTGGCATTCAGTAATTGTTGCCATTTAGTGTACAATACAGTTTTACTGAAATAAAAATGTTGGGCAGAAAGGAAAAGCAAGCATTTCAGGGTTGTTTTTTTCCCCTTGCTGTATAGATTGCAAGCTTTTAGGAGAAGGCAGACATAATTGTATAAGTGCTGCTTCCATTAAAGAACAGCTGATAAGGCTAATACTTTTGAAACTGTGTAATAGGTGTTTGTAATATCTAAAAATAGTGGTGCCTTTTAGAGGCTTGATTCTTAACTCTTAGAATACTCTTGGTGTTGGTGAGAAATCTGTTCTGGACAAATAGCTTAAAGACCTTTGGAAAAGAGATGGATAACTGAACTTTGCTTTGGTCCAGATGACGTTTTTCAAGATACCGTGTGAGATATTCTGGGACTCTGCCAGAGAAGAAACAAGAAGGTCTGAAGAATAAAGATGTAAGGCAGTTGTCATCGTGTATATGATTATTCAGTAAACAAATACTTCATCTTCTTGCAGTTACAGCTGTAATGATGTAAAGGGAATGAGATCATGATACTGATGTTGAAAGGACTGGTTAAACATTGAGCTATTTGGGAACAAATCGCTTCCTTCCTGTTTGGAAACATCTGATATTTCTTCCATTTGACCGACAAAAATTTGTTGTAGACATCAATACAACCATTTTTTTTCACAAGCTAGTCAAAATTCATACTGCATTAGAGAAGACAAAGCTCTTCCCAAAACCCAGTTTCAAATGCCCTGCCTTTTAGGCAGGAAGTTTGGATTTTGATACAAAGATATTTGTAACTCTTTCTTCCATGTGTATGTTCCACATATAAATGTACATTTATATAATTTGCATAAATAATGTGCAAATAACTCTTTGAGATTACGGCTAGTGCCTTATCTTTACTATATGTCAGCATAACTTTTGTCAGTTTCTTTCATCTAGTGGTGGAGGAGACCTGCTCAATTCCTGTTATGTAAATTGTCCAGTTGCTCTGATCTCCAAATACTTGAATGCTATCCAGTAGTATAGTGATCTGCCTTGTGCAGGAGGTAAAAATTTTCTTATTCTCTTCCCAGGAGCAGATTGCATCAATTGCAATATTGTTTTGGTAGGTTTTTAATTAGAGAAGGTTCTTTTCTCATATGCATGCACAGGCAACCCCTTCAATAGTAGCAGTTTTGTTAATTGTTTATTTTTTTCGTGTCAGAATATGAAAAAGGGTTGAAGAATATATCTCGAGCAAGCAGAGGAAGATCTGCATAAAATTGCCATGAATAGATAATAAGTTTTAATACTGCATCAAAACTAGAGGGGTGTGAAGATGTAAGTTAGCCACAAGCCGTGGGACAGTAATAGACCTTACAATATCTGACAAAGATTTTAATCCCATGTTTTAGGCTTATCTACTCTATGTGTTTTCTCAAGTCCTGTTTGTTTCTTAATTGGGGGAGAGGGTAAACACTCATGTGTTGTTTATTTAGGAGTTGCCATTCTTATTATTATGTGTTAACCAGATATACACAACACTTCTGGTTTGAAAATATGCTGTTTACAATAAATATGCTGAGTTATTTCCTGTAGCTAAATATGGACTGATATAATCCTTTGAAAACAGGCATGTGGCACCAGTGTGGCAGGGTTGGCACATGATAGGACACTACAAAAAAGTAATTTTTCCCTTTCTGGCAAGCTACTTATGCAAACTCACTTTATGTTAGGGATATGGATCTGAGCAGCATGTGCCACTATTACAGATGACTGGAAGGAAATAAACCGTGCATGTCTATCAACTATTTCTGTAAATATCATAGCTATCTTTCAGGGTCATAAATCTGACTGTCCATTATGGTTATTTCTAACAGTTAAAGGTATTTAACTATAAGTGACAGTAAGTATTTATAGCACTTTGATTCACAGTTTTTCTTCATATAGATTTGGAAAGTCTTACGTAATTAATTACTTTGTACACTTTGTCTAGCTGGTTGTCTAATGTTAGTTTGGAAAACTCATAAGGTAAGAATAATAAGCTGGGTATGCTAGTAATGTCAGCTGTCAAAGAACGGTATAATAGTATTAATGTGAAAGCCAGAAGGCTCATAAAAAAGAAATGTATTTGTGTCTGTACATTTGAGAGAATTAAGAAAAATCAAGACCTCAGGTGTTTGAAAAGGAATGTCATTTTTCTTTGTGAATGATGTGGTCCAAAGGAATTAATTAACTTGGTTAGCCTACTTCCAATCCTAAAATGCTATAAGGACTCCAAAAGCCCTAAACATCTGTTAGCAGAGGTGATCTTGAAGGCAAACTGTGTGAGTCGTTTTTGCCTTCAGACAGTGTCATGCTGCTTTGACAAGATTCTGAGAAAAGGACTGGCTTATAGCCTGTTGCACGCACGTACTGGGTCTGGCCGGGACAGAGTTACCTTTCCCCACAGCAGCCCATACAGCTCTGTGCTCTGCACCTGTAGCTAGAACAGCACTGATATCACACCAGTGTTGTGTCTATCTCTGAGCAGTGCTAGCACTGCACCAAGACTGTCTCCAAACCCCTCAAACCCAGTAGGCTGGGGGGTGGGCAACAGGTGGGGAGGGGACATCACCAGGGCAGCTGACCTCAACCGACCAAAGGAATATTCTGTACCATGCAGTGTCACGCTCAGCAATAAAAGCTGGGAAAGGGGAAGGAGAAGGGGGGGCTCTCATTATGAAAATGGCTGTCCACCCAAACAACCACTATGCATATTGAGGACCTGCTTCCCAGGATGTGGCTGAACATCACTTGCTGATAGGAAGTAGAGAATAATTGTTTTCTCTCTCTTTGCTTCCACATGGCCTTTGATTTTTTTTTTTTTCTTTCTTTTCCCTTTAATTAAATGATCCTTACCTCAAAACATGAGCTTTTATTTTTTTTTTTCCCTTCCCATCACATTTCCCCCCACCCCTCTTCCTTTGAGAAGGGGGAGTGAGAGAGTGGTTGTGGTGGTGTTTGGTTGGCCATCTGTGTGAAACCACCACCACCCCATCCAAGTAAATATTTCAGCACCTGGTAGGTGAGTTTTCCATAATACGCACTGCCTGATAATATTTTCCACAGTATGCATCCAGACAAGTTCATTTTTGTCTGGTATTTTATTATTTTCTCTCTTTTGCTATAGAATTGCCAAAAAATGCTATTTGATTTAAGAACATCTCACAATGAATTGCAGGGCTGTTAGCACAATCCCTGAAGAATGTCTTGGAACATGCAGTGTCTGGAGGGATGTGGAGCCAGGAATAGGTTCCACAGAGAGGACCAGCTCCAAGGCACGGATCAGACTATGATGAAGACATCAGCTTTCAGGAAAACCTAGTCAGGAGGGAGTAAAGCCCCGTCATTCGTCAACTGAACAAGCTTCCAGAATAATGAAACTTTTCCTTGTCTTGAGACCAGACTGTCACAGAACAACAAACTGTGTTTCAGCTCCTGATTTGTGCCTTAAGCTGCTCTGTGGCCCAGGCCTGCCATGCGTGGAAGAAGATCTGCAGCCATTTCAAAATGGAGATAGCCGTCTTCCTCAGGCCCGTGGAAAGCACCTATCTCACTGACAGTGAAAGGCTGCCAGTGAAAGAACGTGAGGAGCTAAAGCATTGATCAGATGGGCAATGCCCATTTACAGTAACTAAGGGCTATCAGAGTCCCACTCTTCCCAAGATATATAGCTGCAGCTTATAGTAAAATTGTTCATATGAAGTGACATGAGCTCTTAATGACCACAGAGACAGTTAGGACGTGCCAAAGAACACACTAAATCATAGTAAACATGATACTTTGTTTATATGCTTCCCATGATAATTGTAATCTACTGCTTTCTTATATCTAACAATACTCTTCAATTCAGCTAGCAAGAGATGGGTCTTGTGGTTTTGGTGGTAAAGTTTCAATCATCACTTGGGACTGGAGTCTGTCAGTAAATGTAGCCACAGATAAGTTGCAACTATTAGTGGCCAAGATCCGTTGTACTACTTCAATATACAGGTTAAGCTGAACAAAACAGAGGAA
This sequence comes from Chauna torquata, assembly GCA_013399475.1. NCBI lineage: Eukaryota > Metazoa > Chordata > Aves > Anseriformes > Anhimidae > Chauna > Chauna torquata. The sequence continues at coordinate 61,464 of VXAL01016228.1, read as the reverse complement.
GTGCTGTAATATGAGAACATGTAAGAGGAGAAGAAAATTACTGTACAGCTCAAAGTTACCCCAAAAGAAGTTAGTCTTTAGTCTCCCTCAGATCTGTTAGTGTAACTGTTCAATGGGGAAATTTTTATTATACTTCTTAACAGAAGCCAGTACTTTTTCATTAATATTGAATTTTTGGAAAATCTGGCTAGAAATATATTTTGGCTTTTTTTTTTTTCTTTCCATAAAAATACTAATGGAAATCATTCTGACCAACAGGTTACTGCAAGAAAAGAATATATAATAATTAAGATCCTCACATTTGCTTCTCATCCTAATATTTTGTAGAGATGTACGTTAAATTAGTTCAAATAAGTAAATATAAAAGGACATCTAATCTGAATATATAATAATAATAGTGGAGAAGAAAGCAAAGTCATACAAAATCTTTCTAATAAAACATCTGTTATAATTAAACCTGTAGATAAAATGAGCTTGAATTTTGTAATGGGTTTTGAAAATAAAAGACATGAGTTTTTCCAATAATTAAAAACAAAGGTTGTAATTTGAAATTAAATGTGTATCCTGCTTCCAAATATAATTATGTTGGATGTACTATATTTGTTCAAACCAATCCATACTATGATGTGGACACTATCAACTGTTTTAGATACAAGCCTAAGAACCTTGCAGCAGTCACTAACCTTCCTACAGGGAAATTTTCTTTTTTGATCCTACCCACTCAGGTGACAACTAGTGCTTGGAAGCCTGAGGATTAATATCACCAAGGTAGTTATGTTAGTCTTAATTGACTGGAAGTGTGGCTGTTCACAGTCCTCCTATTAATACTCAGCCCTGTGCTGGGTGTGATCTTGACCTCAGCACCACACTTGTGGTGAAGACTTCTACAGGTGAATTTTGTGGACGTAAAGGATTTCCTTTTTAACAAGTGCTCTCTCTCTGATTTCACTGTATGCTTCATTGCTGGTTTAGCAGACTGCTTTATGGAAAAGGACTACTACAAGTATTCCTGTCTAGGTTATAACTTGTATTAATGTATTTGTCTTTGATCTTTCTTTCATTTTCTTTTAAACTCTTTTCAGTGAACTTATACATTTTTCTAGGTTGCTAATATTCTTGTTTTCTGCATTTGGAAACTGTCTAGTTACAATTTCACTTACGAGACGGTATGAAAACCTGTAATCTAGAGGAAGAAAAGACAATTGTATGCATTTGATATAAGAATAATTTGTACATTATGTACATGTAACTGTGTAAATATGTACGTATATAAATACATTAAGCTTTTTTTTCTCCTTTGTGTGTAACTTCACTATTTTGATTTTCACTATTTAGTATTTCAACATTAATTTTGTATACATTCCTCTCATGCTTCTTAAGGTGAGAAGAAAATATCATTGTCCTGTACCTTGCAATGATACCTTTTCTTCCCTGACACATTACAGTTAATTTGATGCGTATTAAAGTTTATGAACTGAAGAGACAAGTCAATTCAACCACCATGCACTAAAATGTTTAGGTGCCAGGTATAACAGGAAATCTGTTGTAGAGCACGGATTAGCAACCAGGTTAGTACCAGCTTTACCTGTTCATGCTGTTTTTTTTTTTTTTTTTTTTTTTAAAGTGATAAGCCTATGAGCTCGAATGGGAATCTTATGAAATGAGTACACAAAGGGCATGAAACAGACAAGGGAATTTAATCAAGTTTGACTAAACATAAAAATATAGGACTAGCTCTTTTCCTGTGCTATTCCTTTAAGCACTCACACAAACACATACACCAAACAGACAAATCAATAAAGTCATTAGGAAAAGACTGAACTGTATTAAGGTTAAATAGAAGTTCAGATGACTTATTTGTGGAATTGCCAATACTTTCTTATCAGAAAAATAAAAATGCATGTGATTTACTAATTGTATTGATTATATTAACAGAAAATATCTGCTATCCAAACCTGCAATCTGGAGTTTTGTTTTCCAGTTATGGTTTCTGGAGGTAGAAAGAGAAATAACTTGCAAAATCTATCTGATAATCATCAGCAGCTGAGCACCTATCTCACATTTGTGTTCTTCTAGTCTTCTACTAGTAACAATACTATTAAAAGTAGTTTCTTTAGTCAAAATTAGTTGGCAGAAAAATCTCCATTGATGTGTGATAGTATTTGACATTTTCAGCACCATGTGCAGAATGATGTATTACTAAACAAAAATGTAAAATTTAAGATGACAGTTATCAATTTGTCTATTGCTGAACATCTTAGAATAAAATGTAATTCTGATAACATTTTAGGAAGAGCATATCAAACTGAGGGTCATTTTCTTTTATGGAAGATGTTATGGTTTCACTTAACTTACAGATTGTCTTATCTCACCTGCTTTGTTCTGTTGTTTGGTTGTCTTTCAACCTATTCTGATCCTCTTTGCCTCTCTCTTGCATTCCTTCATCTCAGCTTTAGTGGCTGTTTTGCAGTCATTTAAATGCTAAGATTCCTGGAGTAGGAAGCCTTCTCATGTCTGTGTCCTGTCCTCCCCTTGATATTTACTTTAACAAAATTCTGCTTAGCAAAATCATGAAATTTCTTGGAAGTCCAATGCCAAACAGGAGTTAAAAAGATATATAATTTATGGGACGTAGATACTTGTGTATTACTGAAGTAACTGACAGTGGAAGTATATCTACACTATTGCATATTGTGAATGAAGTTTATTTTACTCATGCTTCAGCTCTTTTTTTTTTTTTTTTTTTCTTTTTCTTTCTGCAAAGCTACTGATGCTTCCATTTTGTTGACTTGACTAACTTCAGTGAGTTAGAAAACATTCTCTTGCCAATCTCAACCATAGTTGTAATGCTATCTCTTGATTATGGGATTTCAGCTACGGTGATACAAATACTAACCGATGACAAAACCTGACTATTATGAATACACTAACAAGCAGGACAAGAAATTTTCCATTGTAAATAAGTGTCTGATCCTTGCTGGATTTCTATCAACTTTGTCTTGCACTGGAACCTGTAAACTGGGATTTTACACTTGGAAAAAATTTTCAGGAGAAATCAGCGAATGGGGCAGGAGAAAGGAACTATTACAGCCTGACTTTCCTTGTTATAACACAACGTGAAGGCAAAGAGAAATAAAATACTCTGTTATTGCAGATTTTCACTGTCATCCTCAGCTCATTAATACCTTTGCAGAGTTGAGACTGTTATGAGCTGGTTACTCTATTATGTCAGTTTAACAAAGCAGCAGCTGTAAACAAATTAGGAAAATTCAATGCTGCTTTTCTGAATTCAAAACAAGAAATTAAACTGAATGTGGGAAATTTTAAATTTGGTCACAATTTACGTAAACGAGGATAAGTAAATACGTACATTTGCAAATATATGCAGTATTTTAAAACATTTTCTTTTTAAAAAGCCAAATATTTGTTCTACTTAATAGCTATCTGTTTATTTTTGCACATGAAATAATTGCTTAGCACTTTGTCTTTATTAAACACTGGTTTTAGAAAAGATGAGTTTATACAGACAAGAACTCAGCTTTGCTGGTACCATGTTGAATTGTTTAAAAAGTAATCATGCCCTACTCATAATCCAGTGGTTTGTATTTTAGTTTTTAGAACATATCCAGACACATCTGCATGGCTTAGAACTATTTAATGCTACTAAAGTGTATTCCTTAAACTATTAGAATAGTTTGGCACAAGCCTTCATTCTCATTTTTATCTGGTATTTCACAAGAATAATATTTTTCCCCTCTCTCTCTTTCCAAAGTATAGCAATCAAGACTTTGTAGATTATTGAAGAGTTCTTATACAATAGAGATGTCACATTTTGCAGCTCTCCAGAGAAATAACTAGTACTTTGAAAGGTCACATTCAACTAAAAATAAAAATACATTCGATTTTAGTGTTTTCAGATCTTCAAACAGTCTGGTCTGAGCTTTCAGATCAGGCAGAAGTAAGTATATCTTTCTTTTCCTTTACATATATCTTTAAGGTGGGAAACACATCTGCCTTCCTAAGGACAAGCAGACAGCTGAAGGTACTTCTTACAGAGGTGTGTTCACTTGAGTAATACAGCAAAATGCAGAAATAGAAACACCAACTCTAGGGACAGATACTTCTAATGAAAAACAAATACATTAAGCTCTGTAGTCAGATTCATAAATTTGCAGTTTCCTGGAACTGCCAAGACATGTCAATCTGTTAGTGTTCTGAAGATCATCTGTTGACTCCAACACTTCATTTTAGTAGGAAGTGTCATTGCTGAGGGCTGGGTTCTGCATTCTTTTCTCAAGCAAAACTCACAGTGAAGATTTTGCTTAGCAAAGTTAGCAAGATATTATACAATAGTACATATTCACATGGTTAATCGTTTTTCTCTCTTCATTCTCAACACAAAAGAATTGTAGATGCAGTGAAAAATGAAGGACTACTACCAAAGAGACAAGCATGACTCGTGACACTGTAACATACTTTATTAATGGTCAGGAATTGAGTTCTGTTTTGATAGCTTCGTCTCATAACTTAATGAGCAATATCTTTTATTTCCACTCTATACAAGCTCAAAGCCATGGAAAATACAGGAGATTGTACCTTTGATATAGGGGAGACCACTCTTTTCATGGTTTACTCTGTCTCTGCGAGAAACTGTGGTTTAGAAGGAAAAGCAAATTCCTTTCCCCAAAAGTTTCTGAAATAAATTTTGCAAACATGTTATGTTTGCCAAACCTCAGTATCCTAAGAACTTAGGTAGACATCTTTCAATATAAATAAATCTAAAGTTAAGTGCTGTGATGGGAGTAGTAAAATAAATGACATTTTTTTTTTAATAAACCAAAATTGTTTTTCTTAAAAACAATCAAATTTTAGTACCTTAGAGACAATATTTGATATATCAATTGGCCAAATCGCTGCCTCATGATTTAGTCTTCAACTTCCAGGACATTGTTTTTGATGGAGGGTTTATATAAAAAATGAGAGACACAGGAAGAAGTTACTCATGTACAGAAAGTTTCAGAAACATTTCATGAACAGATCTTTTTGCAATATTTCAGGCTGTTGATATCTTCTAAGGTTATTCACAAGGTCTCATCTTAAAGCTTCTGAGCTCAGGAATTACACGAGCAATTCATCTTTCATTACAAAAATACCCCTCAATATCAAAAATCTGAAATAAAGGCAAACGTAGGCCTTGTAGCTGTGGAAAAACTTGGAGAACATCAGTCATAAAGATTCTTAAGTCTGAAGGTTATTACAATGATAGAGTTCATTATTTACCTGGAGGAAAGCCTTCTGATATTTTTAGGAAGTCTCAGTACTGGGGAAATTTTATGTAGAGTACTGATCTTGAATATCTGGCTGTCAATAAGCTATTCATGTCATTTTCACAACCCATCCAATTGGGTAGGAAGTAGCTGACAATTCCAATGAAATACCATTGTTATTGGTTGACTCTGTGGATGTTGTCTAGAAGATACTGGATATGGAGATATGGATCTGTTTCCTATTCTGATTACCAACATAAAATAATTGACAATATAAAGACTGTTTAGCCCAACATTTATGTTCAACCTGCAAGTGAAATTTTCATCACCTGTTAAATCTGAGAAACTTCAAAGAGTTCTGAAGACGGGAAAAAAAAAAAAAAAAAGGAAAATTACATCTTTCTTGCCCTACACAAGACGATGATGATCCAACTGGAAAAAATCCCTCAAACAGAATGAATTGAGGAACATGCACTCTGAGAGTCTTTGAGTGATCATGGCAGTCTTGTATGTTCAACTCTAATTACAGCTGAAAGCAATCAGCAGTCATCTGATTTTCACAGCTGGTAATAAATTTCCTTATCCACCTGTGAGGAATAGGAAGATTAGTCATTCAAAGCTATTCAGCTGAGGTGCTTCACCTTTGGCCTCAAAAGATGGCTGTGAGGTACCCCTCAAAAAGATATACTGGTTTCTATATCCATTTAAGCTACAAAGAGAGATCAGTAGTGAAAACAAATGGGATACTTTCATTTACCACCATGTAGAGTTCAGGTATGTCTGGACCAAAGTTTGTTTTCAAAAAGTTAAGATACAATTAGTAGACAGAATTTATATATATATATGTAATAGGAAAGGCATGCCTGTGGTGTGTTTCTAGGGAGAGCAAATGTATGGAATGCTACATACATTTAATATGCAATCATTTTCTTTGATATTTGTAGTATGTTTTAGAAAAACAAAGTATTACTTTGTATGAGGAAATCACTTCATGGCATAGGTGTGAGACTCCGTACATTTAATAAGGCTTGCTGCGAGAAAGAATCACTTTGGTTCTAAGGGGTGGGGGGAATAAATAATTAAGAGGCTGATTATGTAGGTAATACTACCTTATGCAAATATGCAATCCAGGTTGGTCTGGTACAAAAAGCATTGATGTATATGCTGTTTAAAGGCACCTTATCTTTCTGTTTTGTTATTTATAGGCTGGACTGTGTTTGTTTATGCAGCCATATATCCAGAGAGAAATGAAGAGCTGTTACTTGCCTTGAGGTCTCAGCCCACACTTTGAAAGCCCCTGAAATGGGGATCTGGTCAGAAAGCAAAGCTTACCATGCACTTGTAGATACCATGAACTTTGATCTAAGCTGAGGACCCTTGGGCAACCTCAAAAAGAGAGAACAAATATTTCTCTGTTGGAAGACTTATTTTTTCTTTGGTTGATGGGTCAAGTGAAAGAATGTTTGAAAATGACAATTTTACAATACACTTCTGTTAAAGTATGATGGTGAGTCACCATATCTATTTATGGCAAAATGATAAATTGAAGTATTTTTCAATGCAGAATCTCTCTCTCTCTCTCTCTCTGGATTTAATTTAAAGGAGAAGGAAGTCCTTGTTTAGAAGGATGTTGGAAAAAAGTATAGAATTAACTCATAAGAATTTCTAAGCCTTGAAATTTGCTTAAATGATTTGTTGAATAAGGCAAGATTTTAAGCATATGAGTTGTCACCAGTCTGGGCCATACACCTCTGTTTATGCTACATATAAGCAGGGAGTCCCACAGAATTCTGGAAACATATAGAATTAATGACTACTGCTACTGCTGGTGGTAAGCCCTGAAGGCTACCAATATATTTTTGATCTTGCCTTTAACTTGATAAATTTGTAAAAATGTAGTTTTCATCCTAGTTCACACTAATTTATTTCTCACATGCACTGACACTAACGTTTGTTCATCCCATGTTGCTTCCACCAGATGGAACTGGTGACGTTCAGCCTGTCCTGAGGATATAGCTGTCATAGAAACAGTAAAGAGCCATCAGAGGACTTTTGGTTATTACTGACATGGATCTGTGAACTTTAGTCATGTATCTTGTCATTAATTTGTAACATGTTACTGTTTTATTTTTAACTATACTAATCTAAGTTTTTAATTTAATCAAACTTTTTAATGTATTATCCCTTGTTATATGTTGCAGATTTTTTTCCTGCATAGTAAAGAAAATTAAGCATAGACCGAGCTCCACAGCTTTAGGAAAGTCAGCAGCTCACCATATTTTTCCCGTTATGACAAAAGTATAGTTGAGGTTTCTCCTACAGTCTTTCGCTAGAGTAGTTGTTATAGCACAGTAGACTAAGATGCCCTCAAAAAGTAGCTGGAGACTATACTAATTTCTTAGTACGTGTTTCTCAGCTGCTTTCTGTGTTCAAACAATGGCTCATGATCTGTTGTGAAGATACAGATCAACCGCTACCACGATGAGTAAAACCTCTGGAAAACAGCGATAAGTTACAAGACAGTTTCCTTAAAATGCAAAACCAGCAGATTCACTCTGAAGTGACCTTTCCTTAGTATTTTTCTGATTTTATGCAACTGGTGAGAATGCTCTCTTTTTTAAAGGTCCTTTACCCCAGAGTCAAGATGTTGAAAGTGTTATAGAGCCTAGTTACATTCAAAGGCTTAGAAGCCAATGAAACTAATTTTTATCTTGTTGCATTCTTTTTTTCTCTTTCCTCCAGCGGTTTTTGCTATTGGCAGGTTAAGCTATTAAATACTTCTTTAATCTGAATCAGAAAGAATTTCGCACAAGGTTTAATATTTTCTTTTTAAGTAGCCTACTATCAACTGAAGGAAGGCTGAAAACCAGAGAGGCTCAATTTATCTTGCCAATGACAAGAACCGAGGAAAATAATAATAGGAATTTCAATGTACTATTGATGTGTGTTGCAGCTTCCTATGATTAAAAGCTGCAGTACATGTGGATAGCAGTACTGGACATTCTAGTTTGAAAACTACAGCCATATGCAATACTTCAACTGAATTGTAAAAACATAGGTGATCAATACAACATAAAATTTGTTAGAATTGAGATGTTAAGTAAAAGAACAGCCAGGCTAGAAGCAAGGTAACCCTTATGCCTTAAT
>VXAL01016228.1:10740-41731 GCA_013399475.1 Chauna torquata | reverse complement strand
TCTATAATGTCTTGTGACACATCACATGAAAAGTTAATATTTATTTTTGAATGGCTGGACTTAGGTAGGCATAAGAAAGAATCCACTCTCAGCTAGCAAATCATTTTTATATTAGGCAAAGCAAAATCTTCACAGCAAATGTATGTAAATCACTAACTTTCAGTGCACCGAAGGGAAAGTACTTCATACTATAACTTAAATACTAATGAAATCAACTAAAAATGATAGTCATTAGTCAGCAGTGCCTTGATAGGGTTCCCTGTGGACTGATATAAATTCACCATTAGGAATGGATTCTCTTATAGTCCACACTAAGCATTTAATCCCTCTGTAAAGCAGATTTAAATTTGATGTTCAATATGTATTTTTTTTTTTTTGCATTTCAGGTCTCTTATGTTTCCATATTTGCAGCTTGCGTTTAATCTTTTTTAAGTCACATTTTTTTTTAGATCTGCATTCTCTCAGTTTTACGTGAATATTATTGGCCTGTGCAAATCATACAGTCACGTGTATTAATGATCATTAGCAGAAGTGAACTAATTAGCACAGAGCTCATAATAATGATGTCTCTTGCAAGCCAAATGACCCACTTTGGTTTCAGTGCATTAAAGGAATGTGTTACCACATTGAAATTTAGGGGTAGCATTTAGAATGGTATCCAAGAAAAAGACAGCCATAAACATTCCTCATCTCTTTCCTTATATGAAAATAATTTTAAATATTTCTCCAGTGTCTGATTCTGACAGATTATATGAAAATAACCTAGCAGAGACTTGCACACACCTGCACATGCACACAAGCACACACATTTGCATACACAACTTTTAATACCTTGTCTGAGGTTGTTTGAGAGGAGTGAGGAGTGAGATTCTTACCAGCATTCCTGTGAGTCAAATCATGCTGTATGGCATTAGGAGTATATGCTACTCATTCAGGTTTTGTACTGGTGTGATCTCCTTATTCCCTTACTCTTTTATCAGATCTGTGTAGGAAACATCAATGGAGCAGCACGAAGCTGTGACTTGAATAGAATCTTCACTCAGAGAAAACTCCCAATGATATTAATAGGAACTCTCCTCTGCTTAGGAAAAACCATGATGGAATGGTAAATATATAGTATTTCTTAGGGATATTATGTTATCTACAGGTTTCCCTGGCTTACTACCGTATCTGCAGAATATTTATATTAGAATATTGCCAGACTACGGAAGAAACAAAGAACAGTAGCAGTGTCCTGCATGCACTCATGCACTCTAGTCTCCAGGAGTAATGAGAATTACTGTGGGGTGTGTGATATGTAACATTAGTAATCATAAATTATAATGTTACAAAAAGACAAATCAGAGAATGAGCTCAAGCATGGACTACTGATTGTCTATATGCTTAACAGTCAGAACGTTCCCTGGATAAGTTTTGGCCCATGCCAGCTACAACTGTCCCACAGAAGAATGAGGCATGGTTATTATCACTCTCAAAAGGCAGTATGGACCAGACAGCACAAGGTTTGGTTCTCTCCAAACCTCCATAGTAATGTTTAGTCTCTTAAATGCCCCTCCATGATCTCATTTTATCCTTAGGAATGCAAAACATGTCCCACCTCCCCTTCCATGCTACCAAACTTGCCCTTTTCCTTTTTTTATTTAACACAGGTATACATTAAATATCCTCTCCCAGTTCAGTCTTCATAAAATAACATCAACAAATTCTTAAAAGTGTATAACATACTTTATAAGTTATAAAGTGTAAAATAATGCATAACCAGTTTTGGTACTGCATTTGAAGAAAACAATGGTGTTGTGGTGATGTTGACAGTGTTAAACAGATGTACAGTAGCTACTGTCTGCTTTTCTCTCTATGCTTTTCCCCTGGCAGCCAGGTGCTTGGGTGCTGCACTCCAGCTCTTTTGATGGTGTCCAACACCTGGTAATTGTGCATGCAAGATGGTGTGACTTTCTTCCTAGAAAACAAAACCATCCCTCCTTCCTAGTTGCTCTGCTTTTTCAGTCAGACAACAAACCAAGGGTATTATTGGCCTAATCAAGCTCTAGTTATGAGTCCTGCTTTAAATTAACCTAATCCTGCTTTAAATTAAACATTTTATACTGACTATATTGGGCAGGAATTAAGCTAACTCCTATTTCCATTTTGTAGTAAATAAACTAGTGGAAAGCACCTTCACACATAACTCATGAAGTTGTTACATTTGAACTTTACCAGCATAGGAAAAACAGACAGCTTTTGTGAAATCTATTGATTTAGACATTTTGGACTGAATTTGGAAAAAGTTTGGCCTTTGACCTAGCAGACTTCATGTGAAAAAAGCATGAACTTTAGTCCTGCTGCTATTGCTATTAAAAATCTCAGCTCAGAGCGGTACACAACATGAGTGCAAAATCCAATCAGAAGGCATTAAGGAGAAAGAGAAAACTACTTAGACCAGCCAGAACTGAAGAGCTTTCAACACTGTCCTGGTTATGCAAGACTGGATAAGAAGCTGTGGGCTTGGCATGAAACACCACCTCCCCATCCTGACATGCATCCTTGTCATCTTGCAGTCCGTCATCTCACTTCCCCTGGGCTCCATCTCCACTGTGTTTGTTTCCCACTCTTATCTTTCACTGTGGTCTGGCCTCTGCCCTGAGGAGCACTGTTGGGTGGAAAAGTGTGGGGTAAGACAGAGCAGTGAGTGCCTTCTAAACATGATAAATGTGCCACTTAAGTTCAGTTTATAATTAGATGATGCTGAGGCTAAGTATGCTGTTTTATGACATATTGTTTTTACAGTTGTTGAGCAGGGGGTGAAGTGAAATTAGTAATCTATCCTGTAAATCCAAAACAAATTAAAAAAAAAAAAAAAAACCAAACCTAAACCTATTTGTGTAACTGCCCTTCCTAACAAATCTGGAGCTGCTGTCTAATAATTTATACTGACCTGATGTTTGTTTTCTGGATGAGTGTGTTGGTCTAATTCCAGAGGTATCTGCCTGGAAAAATACACAGAAAAGAGAAGACTGTATTAAATTTTGCCACTGCTTAGCAAATACTTGAGGGGAGAATCATTAGGTCAGATTCTGGTTCAGTGTTGTGAATCTTACTGGACATAAAATACTAGTTTGACTGCTAAGGCTGGAAGCCCAGAAATAAAGCAGAAGAACTCAGGGAGTGCTAATGACAACTCCTTCTTCAGAAGAGGCTAGAGGGTTTTTGGAGAGCCCAGTCATTGCTGTGAGTAATGGGAAGAACTTAGTTCATGGAATCTGAAACCAGCAGATGAGAAAGCTTTTTGTGAAGAAAAAAAAAAAGCATGTGGACTGTTTATATTTTAAAACAAAACAAGGCACTGACAAGGCAGTCACTTTGTTGCCGCTGATCACATATACACTGTTTTAAGAGGGTTTCCAGAGGGAAGAAGTACAGGTTTCTGAACATACTTCAACCTCTAGATAACTACATCTCAATGTACATGATATTTTAGTCCAGAACACTTTTAAGGATTATATAATGATAACTTTGGTGTTATGTGTATATTTATCAATAATATCAGTCATAATGTGCTCTTTTTAACAACCAGGACTTCAGGTTTGATATTATGACTTTTCTTGTGTATCTTACAGTTTCTAATGTGATCTCTTATGGTCAAGAATTCCAGTAAAATGCAGAAATAAAAGGAAATAGGGTCATAGAAAAAGCCAATTTTTCAAGGCCAACTAGAATACTACCATGGTTCCTCTTTTTTATAGCCAGATTGTCTGCAGAGGGTATAGTGATGTCTAAGACAACAGACCCTGGTCTCAGCTATTTTTCATAGCCTCTCCCACGTGCAGGGCCATAGTGCCCAGAATGATTCTCTCATGGAGAGTTGGCCTTTCCACCCTCACATGCCTCAGACGAAGTGGTGGAGCAGCAGCAGTGAACAACATGAAGCTTGCAGGAACAACATAGGATCATAGAATCATTTAGGTTGGAAAATACATGCTGAAACTAGGACTGGCCTGGGAGATGTTTATGGCCTCTAGAAGATCTCTTCCAATAAATTTGAGCTGACAAGGCACAGGGGATATGTCTTTGGCCTTCTTCGCAGACAAGACAAGTTCTTTGCGTGCCTGGGCTCAATAAAAAGGTAGAAAAATCTGATGGCTAAAACTCTCAGGAACCATCTACAAACTGCTCTTCTTTCTCTCCTTTCTCCCCTCAGGCCCTCCACATAGTCTGAAATCAGAATTTATTGCCATTTTGTTGATGATTCAAGAGGCAGTGACCTTCTTTCCCAGAGAAGTAATGAGTCATCAGCACAGAGAACAGTAAAACGTGGTCTTTGAGTGGCCCCTTATCCACGTCTGGCTATTTATCCAAGGACTGCAAAATACATAATGAACATTAATGCCCATAAATTAACTGGCAGAAGGTGTATTGATACCTCTAATCCAGAACAGATTCCTGATGTATTCAGTGGGATCAGCTCTATTTTAACCCTTACCACCTTTCACTGTGTTTGTTCAGCTAGTGAAGAGACACTAGCTTAGCAATATTAAGCAACTTGCTCAAGGTCCTGCATGAGCACTGTGGCAAATCCAGTAATGAAAGCAGAGATTTTAACTCCCACACCTGTGCTTCAAATACATTTTCTTGGTATGCTCCATGGATGTTACTCGGACGACTCATAGGAAGCAGATGTTTTTGTCAGAACTGCCACTTTTCTGGCAATAACATCATTTTAATTTGATGGTTATTTGAATAGCACAAATGAGTGGGAGCTGCATGACCTCCCTGTGCTCTTGTTACATTTATTTGAGAGTTTCTTATCTGAATTTTAGCTTGAAATTGTATTTAAAGGAAGCTTCTGACACTATTCACAGTAGCAGAGCAGCTATTAATTCTGACTGCCCTGCTTCTCTTTTTCTCTTCCCTTTAACAAGGTTTTTTACTGGCTTTCATCAGTGCAGATGAGGCCTGTGAACCTGGCAAATATAAAATAGGTCTGTGAGGCTTGCTCATTAGACACATTTCACTTAAACGGGGGTGCAGATTGCCATGGTGCCAAGTCAAGAATGCATACAAGTGAACAGTCCAGCCAGCAGTGATGAGAGATGGGAGCTGGGGTTTGCTCACTGCTCTGTGTTGTCTTCACACTGCCACATGCATCGGTGATTAACCTGTATTACTCATACAACGCTAGACACATCGAGAAGGCTGTACGGTAGGTGGGATTCAAACATATAAATCCTGAAGCTTTAACTTGAACTGTGCATAGCTAACCTTGAAACCTAAAACATTTACTTAGGCATACAGCTCAGGATCACAATGTTTGCAATGCTTGAGGGTCAAAAGTTTTCTCTTTCCTTGAGCAACTATGTAGTACGATACATAAATAAATGGTCTGTGCTGCTGGTTGTATGTGTCTGTACACATATATATCTTTATGCATACATCTGTACACATATTCTGTAGTACGTATGTGTGTGTCTGCATATGGACAATATATGTACTTACAGTCAATATGTGCATATATGAAATCTATGCAAAGTTTATTAGATTTCTCTGAAGCTCTTTGAAACACATCTTTCTTCTTAACTAAACTGAAGGAGAAAAAATAGAGCACCAATATGATACCTTTTTCTCCAGCATCTTTGCAATGAAATAATACAATGTGAATGCTGCTACTGATTGACAAAAATTCTTTATGCAGCTAGTTTGTACCATCTGACATTCAGCAGTGTATGTCAGATCATTCTCCCTTTACCCCTTCTCATTTTCTTGCTTCCCTTGTCTACCTGTCCTATATTTTCAGCTGTGCTCTTACATGCAGGGGCTGTTATTCCCTGCATATGTGCAAATTATTTGGCACACTAGAAACATGACCTGGGTAATGACCTTACTAGTGCTAATGAAATATAAATGTTTCCTAGAAATAATAATAGATGTATAACATTTTATTGATTTTGGAAGAAGAAATGCATCCATTATTAGATATTTTGTCCCTTATGGAGCCCTCCAAGATGTTTATAGCTTTCTTTCCTATTTAGTTTTTGAAAGTTCTTAACTCTAGACCTTGTTTGCATCACAAAGACTGCAAAAGTGTTAGGGAAAGATATAGTATACTTCTATTCCTAGATCAAGTAAACTTAAGATTTGATTAATTACATCTCTTTTTACATTAGATCTGCTTAAAAATTCTATTCAAACTATAATGTCATCATTAAGGCTCTTTCAGCATGGCAGAACTGACAACAGTTAGTTCCGGTATGTAATTAGGACATATAAAAATCTTCACTATAAACAGAATTTTAATACCTACGACATCATCAGAGGAGAGATTTTATTTTATGGATTGCTTTTATCCTGTTGTGAGGCTCTAACATGAGCTGATGTCTTTGTTAATGTGCAATGAAACAATGACAAGATCAAGTCTACTGTATCCAAATTGTCTTATGTTAGGAGCTGCTGTGTCTTCTTTTTTCCCCAAAAGGCTCATATGGTTCTTCAGTGCTAAGGCAATGCCACAGCAGTTCAGATACAATATGCAAGATTTACCAGCTAAGACAATATTCCACTCTTATTTAGCCAGTCTCTGTAATTTATTTTCCATTACTGATTTATTTCTTTTCATTAAATGTGAAGATAATAATAGAACTAACTTTCATTTTGAATAGGTAGGTATTAGAAGGGTATTCTTTATCTTTCTATCTGTATGGATTTAGCTAGCATTAATTTTCATTTGCAATCCTGATTGCAAAAGGCATACATAGAAATCTCATCCTTATATTGCTCAGTGTTCTTACTAGAGTACAGAGGTGTCAAATACAATCAGGTACTAAATTAGCAAGGACATTTTCACTGAAATTGATTTCTTGAGTCTTTGGAATCCCTGAAATCACTCAAAGTCCTTGTTGCTTTTCAGTTACCCTATTAATCTTTATAGGGTTTTATTGACATTGTTGGCTGCAGCTTTCCTGCTCTGCTCTCTGGTCAGATATGAACAGACCACAGAGGGGCAGGGATCCACTTCTAATTCAGAAGAATCCATGTCAGGTCTCTAAATTGAACAGAAGTATCATATTAAAAGCATTCCTAATCACAAGATGTAAATGAGAAGCAGGGTGCTGAATTATTCCTGGATAAAGATAGTGTTCATGTTGATCTCATTGCTGACTTACTTACCTTTGCTTGCCTCTAAGTGTGGTTTGAAATCTAATAAATTTATAATTCAGAGTAAGGTGAGTGATTCTCATCAAAACTCAACATCTTCCAAATATTAATAGTAATAAGGTGGTGGTGATGGGGAGGCGGGGTGAAAAAAGGAAGAAAAGGGAAGAAAAACAGCTTGGAACAAGGAGTAGGGAGTCTGGTAGAGAGAGGGGAGGAAGTGGACTGCAATTGTAAGACCCCATTTGCAGGGAAACAAAGAGCAATCAATGTAATAGCAGTATAAAGGAGTCAAAAAAGGACAAAGGCTGCAGTCTAACATCTTTTATTCCTGAGCCCAGGTGGAGCTATAATTGGCAGTCCCAGCTTGGAGATGAATACAGTGTAAAAGAGCCCTCCCCTTGGAATGGCAGACAAAGAAGAGGTTTTTAGAANGCGGAATAAAAAGAAAGCCCTCAGAACAGTCAAAGGGGTCACGACAGAATAAAATCTTGGCATGTTATGAAACTTGTGGCTGGAATCTGTGAATTCCAGGGCTGCTTGAGCTCCTGTTACCTTCCTGCATGCAGCCTTTATGGGGCAGCAAGAACAATCAGCCAAAGACAGCCTGACGTCCTCACAAAGTGTTGCTGGCCATATCTGCTAATTCAAGTGCCAAATACTGACCCTTCTGTTCACAGTTAGCAGGGATGACAGAAAGTCTGGGCAGGATCAGTCATGATCACTGACATTTATATTTAACTAAGACAGAATGACTGCTTGCTTGCTACACAACAAAGAAAAGGCATTTTTCCACTGAATATCCTCAGCCTCTGCACAAAATTTCAGCTATAAGGCGTGTTCCACAAAGAAGTACATGCAGCCTTTGTGTTGAAATGTAGAAATATTAAATATTGGCAGACAGATAAAAATGATTTATGCCCTTTTCAATGTAATTTACTATCAGTACTTTGCTTCTCTATTTTTTCCTCACTTCAACTCTGTAATATTTTTTTTTATTAAGTTCATGAAGTACCTCTGAGACGCAAACCCCGAAGTACCTACATTTAGTGATAAAGACTGCTTCATTCTTTTTCTGAAAAAAAAAAAAAGCAACAGACCTCAAGAAAAAATATCTGAAAAATATCTGAAAATGTATAAAAGACAACAGCAAGGGAAGAAGAGCAGCATTTATAACCTCTCCTACTAAACTAATTTCTTAGGGAATAACTATATTAAAATTAATCAGACACCTACATTTCAAATTAACCAGAAAAAATGCTCATTTTCTTTTCAGACACTATGTGCAACTGTGTTTAACTATCATTTACTCAGTGGGGGACGTGGATAAAAAAGGGATATAATATGAATGTATTGGTTTACTCCTTTCTTGTGGCCAAGAATAGTTCACGAATAAAGACCTAGTTCTCTGAGATTGTTAGTTTGCAGTCATTGACCTTTTGTTGCAAGTTTTAATTTGAAGTTTGGATGAAGTTTTTTTTTAACCCCTAGAAAATTCAGCTATTAGTTTTTGGCCTTCCAATGGAAAGCCTATGCATTGATGACCTTGGAAACCTTTTAAAAGTGTTTCTTTTCATGTGTGTGCGTGTATGTTTGTGTACATACAGGTACAGATACAGAACACACCTTAGAACATAATATAATGACCATATTGGGTCTACTCTAGCATTTCTTGCTGGTATTGGCCATCAGTAGGTGCTTAGAGTAAGTGTATGTGTGTAACTGTAAGTATGTGTGTGATGTTTACATCTAATATTTTCCTAACTTACAAGTGTTTTCAGCTGAGAGAATTTACTGAGCTGGCTATGGTTCCTGTGTGCTTAACAATGCTTGCTGTGTTTATCATTCAAGCATTTGTCCAGTGTATTGCTGAACTCATGTAAACCTTTCAGACTTACAAAGCTCTTTCCAAAGATGCTGGCTGGTTTTTGGAACTTGACCCACTGGTTAAATTCTGCTGTGATTTAGGTTGCGAGGTCATGCAGAGTTGTTCCTAGGAAACTAGTCACTGGTTTCCATATAGATAGAAAACAGACCCTCCATCAATTCCTGGTCTCACAGCCAGCTGGCAGGGGAAAGACTGTGACTACACAGTTGTATCAAAGACCCTTGGAACATTCTCTTCCACTGATGTCAATAGGCATAGGATATCCTGCATCCGTATAACAATGTATTTTATCCTTCAACACAGGGTCACCTCATCTGTATTGCCTATCGAGAATAGTCGTTTTATCAGCTAATTCTCAAAACTTACTGAAAATTGCTAGGCAAGTGTTATAGGAACATGCAAGTTGACTGGGCCAAAAATGAACCAGAAGTGATTCTAGAAACTTAACGTTATAGTGGAATGAGTTCCAGTGCTCAGGAACACTACCATACACCCCTTAATTTATTACCATCATCGCAGCCTTTGAGAACCAGTAACTGAGCTTCTTGCCTTATTTACTGACCTCTCATGCCAATCCTAATAGCTGTTCCTGATCACTTCATGCAACTTCACTCCCCTCATGCCTGCCTGTCTGTGTATCCTTTTTGCTTCTGCATCTTCAGCCTGATTTCTGCCTCTCCTTTTTGGACTATTGTTTATGGAGTTCATAGTTAAGGCTCCATGCAGCCTTACAGCCACAATATTTAGTGATCCATACAAGAAAAATGGAATCCCATTTAGTTATTTTCAGTCCAGATCACACGATGCATTCAGTGATGATCTTTTCCAAATCTTTATCTTGAAATGTATCTTATGATGTGTAGTCTTTCTTCAGTATAAGGAGAAGAGTATTTAGAGGAAGTCTCTATGAATAGATGTGGATGTAGATTTCACAGGTATCTCATCATGATGGGGAAATGTCCTGTACTTCAAAAAGCTATGTCTAATCAGTAGATAAAATGAATCAGTGACTATTATTTGCTCATGAGGACAAATGGTATACCCTGGCTTATGTCCATATAGCACGCGTTTGCCTCACTCAGAAGACAGCATGGCAGCTTTCAAGCTTTTTAGTGAGAATAGCTCCTGACAGGTGCTATCCCCCAGAACAGTCCCAGCATTGTCTGGAATCTACAAAAACTGTGCTAGGGAGTGTGATAAAAGAATGCAAGAATCATGGCATGGTGCTGTATCATACTTCGGGTGGTGCCCCAGCCTTATTTTATATGCTAGAATAGACGCAGGCTAAGTCATTCCTCAGTTACCCTCCATACAGGTGGGCTCTTTATAGAGGTCAGTCTGCAAAAGCAGCAACATCTGCAAACAGCTGTTTTCTCTGTCTGAGTCTCTCTTGAGTGCAGCAGTAGATCAGATGTCATCTTGCTTTCAAACTACTCTCATTGAGGTTTTGGATTGATCGACACGTAAAGTAGGTGTTGATATTCTAAATGACATCTCTTGTAAAGATGGGGGAGAGGACAGCAGCAGTTGCTAGACATGGAGATGTTGGTGAGCAGCATTGCATGTGCATGGACCACAGCCCTTGTTTGCACCTCGGATAGGCACAACCTGACTGGGAGGGTCAGCTCAATGAATTCAATGAGACAAATCCGTTTTAATTTCTAGTGCTTTTTACAATATAGTAGTTGATTTTTTGACTGACTCACTTTGATACTGGGCCATCTATGATTGCTAGACATGAATTTCAAACTGCACTTGTTGTTTGCTTAATATCATCTGTCAATTGTAAAATAGTCTCTCTCAATGGAATCAATGTAACTGGATCGATGAAATATACACCGCAAACAAAAATTATGATGAAAATTAAGGAGGACTTTCTAGTGAGTACATATATGGAGTAATTCAAGAATGTCACTCTGTCATTCATTTTCGGTTCTACTTGTTGTTCTCTAGGCTACTTTTTGCAACCCATTTATCCAGGCTTTTTTCTAGCCTCTTTTCCATTCTTACAAGTACAAAATAGGATAATAACGTTAAAGTATATTAATATGTATTAGCTGTATACATGCAAAGAACTGAGAAGTACAGGAAAAAACACCTACATGATTAGACGCATTCCCATATACATGCAAAGCTTTATGATTGCCAGTAGTCTAATTTTTGACTTTTTATGTAATGCATATACATATGGTTTCTAAGCATATCCAAAATTGTTATCATATTTTTATTCATGAAATTTATCTGCATGCAAGCATAAAGTATTAAGTTTCTTACCAAAAGAGCTTCAAAATCTAGATGATTTTGAAGCTGGAGACAAGGGAAATATAAAACCTGGGTAGCAAGTTGGCACAGTTGCTTTTCTGATAAATTTTATGCATTTTATTTTTCACTCATCCATCCTAGTGCTATTTATCACTTGTGTTTACCTGCTATATTTGCTACACAGACTGCAACTGCCTGAGGCGGGGACTGTTTTCTTTGTTATGTGTCTGTACGCTACATAGTACAATTGATCCTCGATTAGGTTCCTAGGCAGTAGTGTGGTGGAAATAAGTAATAAAAACTTTACAGTGCATGGTCTTTTGTGACTGAATTAAAGACAGAATGAGATGATAAAATAGTTGTATTGTAAACTGAAGTCAATAAGAACAGCAACAGAAAAGCATTGTTGTCCCTGAATACATCTTAAAAATAACATGCAAGAGGTTAACATTGAAACTTTATTTTGGTTCAGAAGAGCAAATAATTGGCAATTATCTATGCTCACTTTATTTCTTCACATAATTGGGATGACCCTCTATATTCGTCAACCACGACCCAGCTGGATTTGCTAGCCCCAGCTGACAGAACCCGGAAACCTATTTTATTTGAAATCCAGCTTTATTGTAAAACAGTCAGAGTGTCTTTTCTATTCGGCCCTTCCTTATGACTATTATTATTATTTTTAAACCCTTCTTGTGAATGTGTTTTTTATGTTAAGTGCTGAACTGAGAAGGATGCTAGGGAAGATGATCAAATATCCATGGAATTTCATGACCAGAACCGCTACTCTTCTTATTGCCACTGCCTTGGAGAATGGCAGGGCTAAGCAGTCTTCATAACCTATTAATCCTTGTGCTCTTTATCAAAATGAAAAAGGACTCTTAATTAATGCAAGCAGTGCAAGGAATATGCGAAGTAAACACTTGTCCACTTGGAAAATATTTGGAATAGTATACTTATAGAAAGTTATATTAATCAAAAAATAGTAAAGTTGTAAGACATTTGTGATCTTATCCAACAAGTGTCCATTTTTTTTAAACAATCCTTTTTCCTCAAGTTTATGTCAAAAGAATATGGAACAACTTAGTTGTTGGCAGCTCAAAAAGACGGTCAGTGGGCAGCAGCCGAAGTGTGCGGCTAGGCCCTGCACTCTTCCTTGATGGCCAGTATCTGGTAGCTGAAAAGAGAGAGAGTTAAGGTTGTGAAAATCATCTGGGTTCAGTCATAGCAGTTTCTGCAACCACTGTTAGCAAGGGTGCAATAGCTAGACTTAACTGTCATAGGGATTGAAGTAGTTACTTGGGCACTTAGGAGTCAGCAGAGATGAGAGATTTAAAGGACCATATTGGTCCTTGAACAACTCCTGAAAGTGGATTTCAGGGCCTAATGAGGTCCCTGTGGTCTGTATGATGAAGCTATCTGGCCATCGTAGTCCCCTCTAGACAAAGCTGCTGCCTCAGAGATTAGTTTGTGGAGGTGCCTTTTACTGATCTCTTCTGTAGGTCACAGTGGCACTGGTAACTGGAATGAACTCCCCACCTGAAAGAAATTGTTGAAATGGTTCTGTTGATCATAAAATTAAGAAAGGAACACACTGCAAGGCAGTAAAACCTCTTAGGAATGCAGGGCAATCAAGCATATTGATATATATTAAACTAAATTGTGCTACAAATCTCATTTATCAACATTACAGCTGCCAAATCTTAAAAAATAAATAAATAAATAAATAAATCTCCAAAATAAACTAGCTTCATTTCTGTTTTACCTTGATCATGAAATTCTTATGCAAGTTGCCACTTCAGGAAAATATTAAGGCAAAGATCTCCCGGAAAAGGTATTCAGAACTGCCCTGATGACGATGGTGATATCATCACCTTCACAATTACATAGCCAACCTTATCCATTTCTCTTGACTATGTGTTGAAAATGAGGGGTACCACAGAGCCTTACAACCATTGTGGGGCTGAAGAATTGCCTGATCTCATTCTAATGAAGTTCCTGGAAGCAAGAAGCTGTGCCAGCCCCTCAGTAATCCTGTCCAGGGATGGGATCCCATCCACTGTCTGACAGTGTAGAACTTGTCTGGCTTGGAGATTCATGGTGATCTAAGATCACTTGCATTAAGAAATTTACTAACAATTTTAGCCTAATCAAACTATTACCCTGTAGAGTTTTGATAAGACAGAGATTGATGTGGATCACTCTGACAGAGCTGTATTATTTAACTCAGGGAAGTTCACATTAGGAATCAAAACTGTGAAAAAAATAAGCAAAGTCTGAAAAGTCTGGAGATGAGGTGCACACTTTAATGTCTTCCCTATAATAAATATGTTTATACATTGCTAGCAAGGATTGAATCTAAATTAATGATCTTGAAATTACAGAGCTCTGTAGCATGCCACTTATCAGTTATCACTTCCTCTGTTTTCGCATTTTTAAACGAGCATTAAATTTTGGGGCAGAAATTTAGTAAGTCTCCCATAGCCATCTGAGACCGCCTTAAACAATATGTAAGACTTGCCTGTTTTACCCTATAAGAGTTATGAATTGGCTCAGCAGAGACTTAGCAGTATGTGTGGTGTATCACATGTGGCTATCCGGGTGTAGAAAGTAAAAGCAAGACAGCAGGGGAAGTGGGAACTTTTGCAAATAAGCATTCTAGGATAAATTGTGTTTTCTGAACTACATTGTTGCTTCTGTGGTTTGAAGTTTTGCAAGCCTCATAAACTAGTTTATGAGTTCATAAGGTTCACAAAGCCAGTATACACTCAAAAGTTTTTTTTTTTTTTCCAGTAATATAAGCCTACTTGCTTCTTGGAAGGATGATTCAGCTAATGCAAAATATTCCTAGGTAAAGAGAATTTTATGCTGTTTAAATGCAGTGCATTCAATTGGCACGTGTGTGTGTGTATGTATATATGTATGTGTGTAAATATCTATATGTGTGTGTGTATGTATTATGCATTTAAATTGGATTTTTCTCTCTCCATCAGCTTTTCTATTCACTGTATCTCAGTGTTGGCTCAGTTACTGATCCACGTTTACATCTTAGGTAACATTTTCAAAAGTGCCACTCTTTGTAGGAAAGCAAATGGCATTCAGTATCTGAAGGCAATTTAGGTGCTCTTGAAAGCAGGGTCAAAGTTTCCTTGTCACTTGGATGCATAAAATTTTTTACTTTCTGTGCTTATAACAATTTATTATTAGTATCAGAGTAACATAGAGGAGGCCCAGTTATGGGAACAGAACTCCATTGTGCTGGGTTTTGAATAAACGTATTCTAAATAGACAGCCTCTGACTCAGAGGATTTGGGATTTTTTTTTTTTTCTGTCTGTCCCTCTGTTTTCTTTTTATTAGTTGCTTTTAAGCAGAATGTAAGTAATGCTAAAATTTAAATCTACAATGTTGGAGTGGTTTTGAAGGAGGAAAACCTGAATTCACTCATTCATGATCTGTAGTAAGAGAAAAGACCAGTTGCGAACTTGAAACCTAAGAAAACATAAATGACAAAAATCTGAATAAACAAATACTTGAATGAACAACCAGAAACATCTCCTATTCACAGCTAATAAATGTTAGCATTAGGAAAAAGCACATTTAAAAAAAAATCAATACTTAATCTAATGATTTCACCAATGCTAATTAATAACAATTGAATATTTCAAAAGACCATAGCATGTGATGTAGTTTTTACTTGGGCTAGTATGATTTCTGTGCCTTGACTGTGATCGTATGTGAAATGAAAGTGATTTTTGAATCTGGATGAAAGTATGGCTGAGCCCCTTAGATGCCAAACCAGTGGAGTTATCTCTCTTGTTCTCTTGGTTTGTTTTCAATGAGGATTATCCAGGGAAATATCAAGGCTTTTTGCAGTCGGAACAGAAAGGGAGAGCATATTATCGTGTGAAAGCCACCCATATTCAGTGGTAAAATTCATATCTCCAAATCAAATTCTTCAGGTATTTCCAAATCACATAGCCCCTTTAATCTTCTGGATGCTGTTCAGTGAGCAGAAAGTTACTGATTTATTAAGAGATAATAATAATAATACCACCACCACTACCACCACCACCAACAGAAGGTTTTTTAGGAACCTATTCTATGTCAGTATAAAACTGTAAATAGCACACAATCTCATTTTATTCTGTGGTTGCTTAAATTCTCCCTTATTTTGGATGGTACACCCAAGAGCTGAGTTCTTCAGCAAGAAGATTTTTTCAATTTTGATTTCAGTACTGCTGTTAATGACCCATAGAGACATTTATTAATTGTTAAAAATTCCAGTTTATTGGATAAAGTAATGTATTATATTTTCAGGCATTGTACAATAACAGAGACACCTATTGATTTACAGGAGTTGGACGATGTTAATTTATAAGTATCTGCCCCATTGGTTTCACTTACTCACTGAAGCACTTAAAGGACTCTGGCTGTTTGAATAACTATGGTGATTATGCTTTGCTTACATAGATATGTACTTTAGTCAGCAGGGTATAAGGACTTTTTACCGTTTTCCTCTTTGCATGACCTGCCTAAAAGGCAACAAAATTCTAGTCCATTGTGGCAAAATGTTTCTTGGAAACTGCAAGAAATGGATGGTATTGCCTTCCCTATTCTGCTCTTTGATTAGTGAAAAAATATCACAGAAAGTCTGGGCTGAATTCTGAGGAGATGGTTATCCATCTAAGCTCAGATACTTCATCTGAACTGACTGGTATATGTGCACTATGCTCAGGTTCTCATCTTCTCCCATCAAGCACCAAGACTCCTCCTTTCTCCATGTTTCTGGAATTCCTCATCACAGAAATCACACTGCATAGAGGCTGATATTTCCCCTGATCATCTCACAAAGTGAAGTTGAAAAGTGTCTAGGGCATTATATCTGAACACAAAAACTCCTGAGTAACCCTGCAGAGATCTAAGTATTGGATACATTCCTCCATGTCCTTAAAATGATAAAGCATTAAGAGGACTGTTCAGAACCTAATTTCATTGTTTTATACATATGAGATCTCAATTCATTCTTTCACCTTGATGTTTGTGGACAAGTAATAAGTGAAATTTTCTTGTTATATTTGCAAGTCTCTCAAACTGATTCAAACATTTATACAGATATTAAATATTTGAAAAGTTTGGGAAAGGAGAAGAGCAATGCATCCTAACAAGTTTTTCATTTGTTTGTTTGTTTGTTTTTATTATTTTTGAAGGGGGTTGCTTTTTAACCTGCAACTGTCTATGAACTCATGGGGTTGAGCAGATAGTTCAGGTTCAACCTAAACTGAGAATGAAATATAAGGTTTCAAGAGCATTTTGGCAGATTTGTAAGGACAAGAGAATGGACATACATTCATAAATGGAGTCCATTTCCTCCTTCATTCCTTTCTTTCCCCCTTTTCTTTCACCTCCCACCTTCTTTTTCTTTCCCAAAACATTGATTATTGCAATAATCTATAGATTTGTACCGTATATAAATTTTCGGCTGCTAAGGGCTAAACTTAACCATTTACTATGTAGTTTTCAAGTGGCTCCCACCCTCTGAAGCCCTGGGGGTCTTTTGTTTTGTGACTCTGAGAAAGAAATGCTGCACAGAATGACCCATACACAGAGAAGCCTACTAATCAATAGAAAACATTAGTATTAATGATTAATAAAAGTGTCCTGAAAATCAATGCACAATAGGGATTTGAAATGTTAGTGATTTCACCAACGTTTCAAGATCAGCTTTAGAGTCATCTACCAATGTCAACTCTACCTTACCATTAAAGTAATTTCATTTGACAGGAATCAGTTAAATGGTCTAAGTTTTTGAAATTATAAGAGCCTTTTTGCTGCAAACACATTGCATCTGCAATGAAATGTTCCACCCACCTGACCATATTACACTCTCATACAAAAAGGGCAAGATTATTTCATTTGAGCTCTGTTCGTTGTGGAAGATAGAGGTGGAGCATTAGGGAACCATATATAGCTACTTAATCTATAGCCCTGGGCTTGGCAATACTTACAGCAACTGCAGTGCTCAGTAAAATATGCCTACCTATATTCATGCAGCGATGGAACTCTGGTTCCTCATACCCAATTACACTGCAGTGAGATCCTCTTCCTGCAACAACAGACAGGCTAAAAAGAACTGTAAAAAAACAGTTGGTACAGACCCTTGACTCAGCCCAGCTGAGTGAGTTACTGGTTCTTAAGAGGAATTGCACTGGAATTTTCTAAAAGCCTACTTTTTGCTTTCACCCCAGCAGGTTGATGCCTTAGAACAGGAATTTTTAAAAAAAGACATTTCAAATAGCTTTTGAAAAAATGAGGAAGTCATACATTTACTTTTATGTCCTATTTCAAAATTTCAAATGGAATTTCTGAATTTGATTTTGCTTTGCTTCTTTTCTTCAATTTTTGGTTAATTCAGACTAAAAGAAGTTAACTGCAGCAAAAACATAACAAAGACTTTTGGGGGAGATAGAGAAACTTTTGGTTTGCAAATGAAGAAGAAAAAAAGAAATCGAGATTTTCCTATGTTCTTGAAAGGTTTCCTTTGTCAGAAAATCCATTTCTACTCCTGATCCATTTCTCTTTGTAGAAGAATTATTTGCCTGACCTTTGCAGCCAGTTTCTGACCTCTTTGCCTTATTTAAATATGTCTGTGAACATGTATATTCAATGCACAAAACTAGCAGACTGGTACTTTTTTTCTCATCTTTGTGCTAGATGAATAGATTGCATGCTAAGGATTTTCCTCACCCTACTATGACCCCTGTGAAAATGTATAGACATACACAGAATTCCAGCTAAGTACCTTGTTTCTGAAAATGTTTAAATGAGAAATAAAACCATAAAAATATTTATGGATTAGAAAGTTGACACAAATAGCTGGGAGATCCAGCTGGTTTATGTGTAATCTTTCTTCCCCTCCCCCATCAATTAATATATATTTTATTGGTCAGACTGATTCAGCTGAGAACATTTCCAAAATATAGACATGCAAGTTTAAGTGATCTGCCTTGTTTTTTCTTTTTCTTTTTTTTTATGTGTTTTTTTTTTTTGTATTCTTTCCACAAGCATCTGCTACTAGCACAAGTCATAAGTACGAATGAGTAACAAAAACCTGACAAGCTTCTTGGGAATGTTTCTATTTTAGTAAAGCAAGTTAATGCTATATCTTGATTTTTGCTTAGTTAATCCTGTTATTTCCTACAATAATTCATCATGACTGGTCAGAACTAAATCTAACAGGAGCAACAAATGCCAGTTAGGTCTCACTTAATCTCATACTAATCTGATGGTAGACACAGGGGCTTTTTCCAGCATGATCTTTATGTGCTTTTTTGTTCTTAGCTTACTATTTGTATTCACTTAAACAACATTAAACAAAATCTGGCACATAAAAGTTAACCTTTGTGTTTTAAAGCACAAAAAGCACTTTATTATTATAGAGGTGGAAAATTTCCATACACAAGCTACAATGAAGATGTGAAATATAGTAGTCATGTTTTTACAAAAAGTGGCTTATTCTGCCTAGAAAAGAGCTAGAGCAGTAAGACTGCCCTGTTCACCAATGCTAAAACTCACACTGGCCTTGCTGAGCACTGAGGCTGTTGAACATTGAGTTTCTCTGAAGATATCAATTTAGCTTCTAGGTGTCCTTCCAGAGAGCATTTTATAAAAGAGAAAGAGAAGAATGAAAATTTGAAATTCAAGAGAGTAATTAAAAACTAACATTGCAGGGAAAGAATGATATAACAGATGAAAGGCTATAAACTTTTTTTACTTTCATTCCTATATTATATTAATGCTGTTTTCTGAATCTGAATGAATTAACTGGTCCTGGGAGTAAACAGGATTATCCAAACACTATCCCATGTATTAGAAAAACAAGGCAAGGAGCTGCAAGATGTCAAACAAATTAATGGAAGAGAAGGGAGAAGAAGATAGGCCTACCCCAACTCTCACATATATGCATCATTTCCTAAATCTTATATCATTGACCTTTTTTTCACAAAAGTATTCTTAGAATTTCAAAAACTGATATTCTAGTGATACTAGTGAGATTTTTTTTTTAATCTGAAAATTTTATCTGACTTTTTGTGTTTGAAATTTCCACCTATAGATTTGGTCACTTTAGCGTTATTATTGTTTCATTATTGATTTTGAGTTTCTTGAATTAATTTGAAATTACTATTATCTTTTTTTTTTTTCCAAAATTGATCAATGGTTAAGAAGAATAGTAGTACAGTAAATTTAATAAAAAATTTTTTTTAGTTTTGCCTGGAGCCATTTCCACTATGTTCCCTTGCAAAGCTTTATTAAGAAATTAACAGCCAAAAGCAATAAAAACTACTGAAATATGTCTGAATATGTGAAGATCGGTTCATTGTAAGGGCTTTCCATAAAGAGGGAAGGCAATAATTATTTTGAATTGTTTTATAGATGCAAATGTGACTTGTGTGAGCTATGGGTAGTGCTGATAAAATCAGACTACTACTTTTTTTTTTGCTAATTTCAGGGTTTGGTCCAAATAAATATGATCTGAAGCAAAAAATAAGTACATAGAAAAAAAATCTTGTTTTGTTTTCCCATACGTATTTTTTTCCCCACAAAGCCTATCTATTACTGCTGGCTGATCACATTAGATCTAATCTGTAAATTAGTCATCACTTCTTCACTTCTTGCTTCTAAAATTTACGTGTCCAATAGCCTCTTTCCAGAAGTGTGAAAGACTTCAATGAAGAAAAAAAAAAAATAAAGTCTAGCTGTCGGCTGATGGGTGTATCTCAAGGAAAAGTATGTAAAATTAAGTTCTCAATAAAACCAGGTTTTCCATTCCTTTGCTAATGGATTTTTTAATTTTTCTTTCACACAAAAGACAGAACGGTCCAGTAAAAATCACAACAAGCAAACTAGCTGCTGCCATTTGATCCTCAATGTCAAACTAATTAATCACCATTCTCCTTCAGGGCAACTTCATCCTCTGACAGTGTCCCAACTTTCTTAGTCCCCATCTCATTCCCCCCACTTCCAACAGTTCAGTGTTTACAAGGAGAGATGTGGAAAATAAACAATTTGGGGAGCAAGGAGTAGTGTGCTTCTCTTTAAAAGTGGAGATTGCTATTCATTGTTGGAGGCACTGGACGAAGTTTGTACAGTATTATTTGTGCCACAGTTACTAAGTTTCGCAGGTGTTTTGAGCATTTAATTCCTTTTGGATCACTTGAATTAAAAATGCTTATAGTGCAAATGGCCAGCTTCTATAACTATATAAATTTTCTTGGAGATGAAAAGCCATAGCAGTTTTCAGTTTGAGTAGGAAATTTTTAAATTTCTTTTATAATGAAATTTGAAATTTACCTTCTTGGTGGCTTTAGTTTGTAGAAATAAAAATAAAATCTCCTCAATGTCACTACAGGAAATTGGAAAATGCCCTGATTCTATGTACCTGTACTTACTTTTTTTTTTTACTTTAGTACTGTGGCAATGTAGAAGACCAATACAATCATTTCCAAGGGAAAATATATACGTGCCTCCAACTTTGGCTCAACAAAAGAATGAGTTTGCATTCAGTGTCCAGCTCAAAGACATCCATCCTTAATATAAGGCAAATGAGTCAGGACTCTTCATAACACCAGGGGATTCAGGCTTGTGTTCTCCACATTGCCACACTCTTCCATAGTCTGTATTTGTGTGTCAGGAGGTGGGGAGAGTTTTGAGGGAAAATGATTGTTGCTATGTTCCTCTAAGACGTGGAAGTGTTATCTTCCACTACAGGACTTTCATACAGGCCCCACCAGAGAATGCTTGCTCTGTACTGAGGGGCCAAGTGAGGGCTGGAGGCTGCACTGCAGGGACAGCTGTGGGGCCAGAAGTATAAAAACGTCTGCTTCACTCTCAGTGCGGTGACCAGGGAGTCACCAGGCAGCCCTGAAGGTCATTGAAATTATGGGGAGGTGGTTGGAGGGCTGAAAGTAATGTTAGATTTTTTTTCCTAAGCTGGATTTACTGGTAAATATGGCACTAAGTTAACTAACAAGCTGTCTTCTCTACACTGGTTTTCCTGTTCAGCCATACATTGAGATTTCAATTACACCAGAGCCCATGTGGAATTCTTCAGAAGGGGAGATCTTGCCCTTTATTTTCTGGGTTCACCTGACTGATATGGTAGGTAAGGAGGACAAATAGTATTTCAAGTGAATTAAAGTGTAGATTTGAATCTGCTAGGCAAAAAACAAAACAAAACAAAAACAAAAACAAACAAACTTGGTTCCTTTGGTTTGAATTTGTCCTTTCCTTGTTTTTCTCATTGCATATTTCTCCCACTGAAAATTGTTAACAATATATTTTACCTAAGTCATATTTCTCTATACATTTGCAAAAAGCTATTCCACTCACTTTTGTAAAATTAGAAAATTACCATAGAAACTGTTCCATGTTTTAAAAAAGATGTCATTACACCAAGCAGAACGTAAAAATAATGCCTGTCTTCCAAAAGAAGAAAACACACAGCTATATTCCATCATTTACTTAGTTAATTTTGCTTCCCATTAAAAATAAATGTTCTTACTAGCAGTCTTTCTTGGTAGCCTCACTTAGTTTACATAGTAGGAAATAACAGCAGCTTCTGACTGTAAACTGTGGATCTGAAATAATAGCACTGGATTTAGATCTGAGTTTTTTTTTTTTTTTTCCCTGTTCCTAGGATGACTGTGCCATCACATTACTTTCTTCAAAAAGATTTTCATTCTCAAAAGGTGTCTCTCATTAAACTGGAGAGCAAAACTCATAAATATATCTGTGGGAACCTTGGGATATTTTTAATCTTCAGGTCCTGTTTAGTTCAATAGAAGCTGATGGAGTTGATAGATACTCAAAAGCTCAGAACTGCTCTTCTTCACCAGCCAGAACCACGCCCTTTACATCTGACACCCTCATTTGTGTCCACTTCAAGGGCTCAAAAACACATGTACTCCAATTTGTGCACTTGGGACATGTAGGTATGTTATTCTGATTGCACACAATTGGAGGCCAGGGTGCATCTGATTTGAAAATATAGCTTTTAAAGTCAGGGTGAGCATTTAATATATTAAAACTTCATCGGTTCCATGATCTTTTCTGCACTGGTGGCACTGCAATTATTTTTGGAGAAACAGCATTAGATGTAATAAACACAGGGTTATGACTTCCCTCAGCTAAAGGAAAAGCTGATTTGTGAGGCAAAAAGCTATTCAAACACTAACATCTTTAATAATAGCAACGGGAATAAAGAATGTTGCTATCTAAGGAAATTGCTTTTTATATGAATGTGTTTAGTGGTTTTTTTTTTTTTTTTTTGTAAATGCACTCAGAGTGAAAGCCTTCTTTAAAAGAAATCGAAGAAATTTCTTCAGTTTTTTTTTTCCCTGTTCACTTTTTTAAGGAATTCTTTTTGGTTTTCTTCTTCAAGGAAATTTTAGACAAAAATGGAAGGTAACTGTAGTTATATCCAGCCCCCATTATCATCGTATGTTTGGGATAATGTAAAACTGACATCATTGACTACTCCTGAGCACGATAATATGCTCTGAGTTTAAAAGCTAAAGACCAAATCCCAGGCTTTCTAATCAGACAGGACTTTGAGTTATGGCTGGGAGTTTCCTTTGAACAAGGGTTAGAACAAGGTGAACTATTCATGGTAAATATTTTGGTTAATTTCATTCAGTTTTTTATACATGAAAATTTTTCAGAAGATGAGGGTTTTTTTTTTTTGCCTATTAATTGGTGTGTTTGAATTTGTGTGAAAAAAATTAATACATTTTATGTTAAGGCACCTTAGCCTGTTATTCCAAAACTGCTTCCTTTGGGTACGCAATAATTATTATATTTAGTAAGTACATGAAGGCACCAAAAAGAATTAGGCACAGTAGACACAGCAGGCACAGGAGTGGAAGGGAATCTTAGTTGCTCCATTGACTGATGAGGTGCGTGCTGTCATGCCTGCCTGCGCACCTCATGGCTCAGATCAGGGCTGTGCTAGTACTGCTGCACAGTGATGGACTTTGTTAGTGCTAAATGGGAGACAAACAACATAGCTAAACAACTGCAGTCTTAATTAGGGATAAGCACCTTCACCTTATTATTTTATCTGTTTATGAAGAGTGCTAAATTTTCATATCTGTCTCTTCACTCATTTTTCAGAAAATTGGTTGATTTCTTGAACACCTTTTTGGGAAGATACATCTCAAAGAGAGACTTATTCAAATGAGTAAAGAGGAGGAGAGTTTAGCTGAGAGACAATAGGCTAATATGACTGTAGTGATACAAGTGCTTGCATTTATATTGAGAACAAAGCAAACAGACCTGGGGCAGAGATAGAGATGAGAAGCTGGTGCATTTACTTTTTAAGAGATCAGTGTTCACAAGCAACACCTGGAGTAGTAGAGATCTTTGAAAGCTGAATGTGATAGGAAAAATAGTTTGGTACAAATGGAAAGTATGGACAAATAGTCTCAGAGATATGGTTATAGGCTGAGTAATAGCATACCAAACAGACTCAAACTTCCTTCAGTCATTTAAAAGTAGGCTGTAACAAAAATAGTATGAATATTTATGTATATATGTAATACATATANTGAATATAAAATATAAATAAATCTTTGATATATATTCTTAATATAAACATATTTTTATCTTCCTTATAAAATTCCAGAACAAAGCTTATTTATATTCAGTAGTCAAAATAGAAAACTAGAAGTACCCCTACCTTATTGAAAGCTATTCAACAATGTTCGAAAAGTGTCAATATTTGTGATTATGGTTCTGAGAAGTGCTGGGAAGGCATCATATATCAGTCTGTTTTAATTAGTGGTTATATTACCTTCAGTTATAAACTACAGCAGTTCTTTTTCCAGCTGCAGGAAAGAACTTAGCAGGAAGCAGCTGCTATTGTAAGATTTTCATCTGAATTGTTGCTGCTCCAATTTTAGCATGCAGCCTTTGGATAACATTTGGATAATCAATCTTTTGCCTGCTTATCCAAACCAAACCTAACATGTTGAGATTTGTCCTTCACCACTGAAGTGAATTTGTTTTATTAGTCACATCAGTTAGTTTTAATTATCATCATTATTCAGTAATAACCTCATGTCTGACAAGAGAAAGGATACCACTGCCTATTGAACCCCTTATCCAAAAGTAGGAAGGTTATTGAGTGAGATATATTTTAGGAAGAGGAAAAGAGCAGATGAAAGGCAATATTCAGTGCAACAGATTGTTAGCTGTGCATTGTCATGTAGCTATTAAGATAAACATGTGTGTGTGGGGGGGTCCCAAATTCTGATACTACTTGTTTGTGAATTCCATTTAAAATGTGTATCTTTATCAAACTTTAACAAACAAGACAGGGTTTTTTTTAAGTCCTACTTCCAGTACTTCTGAAGTTTCACTCAAAGCACTTGATTAAAAAACATTTACTGAGGACTAGTTTCTCCATGGGAGCACAATGAAAGAATCGACCAAACCAATTTCACTCTAATTTGAGAATGCAGTGGTAATACCTCTCTGCTGAACCTGATCTGTCTCACCTTGTACCCCACTGTGTTAGGGATGGGGAAAGAATGTGTTTGAGCACATGTCTAATAGACTTGAATGGTGTAGGATTGAAGCCTATTCTGGTAATGGAGCTTTTTAAAAGAATCCATGGTCTTTGAACCTGGCTTTTTTCAAAGCAGAGGGGCACTGTTGTGGCTTGCTTGTCATTTCTGCACACTAAATAAAAAAGAAATCAGACTCGAAAGTAGCTCCTTCCCAGAACACCTTTGAAAATCACTGAAGCATACTTGCAGGGGCCAGCAACGGAGAAAATTAGAGGCCAAAGATTTTATTTCAAATGTACTGCAGAGCTCCCATGGGGAGTAGAAGGGAGAAGCTGAACTAGCACAGGGTATAACAGAACAGACAGCGGGAAGGAGAGTGTTACAGATCTTCACAACCCCACCATGCAGAACAAGAGAAGCTTGACACATCTTCTGGGCCCATGGCTCCCTCTCCTGCTTTGCAGATGCCTCCCTTGACTTCAGGAATTTTTCTGCGCAGATACTTTCTAATTGCAAAGTTGGATCAAACCAATCTTTTAAAAGTGTTTAAAGATAGCAAAGCAGAAAACAAACAAACAAACAACAACAACAAAAAAACGATCAAGGAAAAGGTCTATGAAGTGCAGAGCTATCAACAGGCCCATGCCCTTGTCTAGTCAGAACAGAATGTTGTATCCTCAATTGCTTCAGACCATATGGAGCACACACGATAGTCAGTCATCTCCAGACTATCATAAAAGAAGCTTTTCTTCATGTTATTCTTTTCCTCTTGTTTGCATAAACTGGAAGTTTATATGGTCAGCCACTGCATTTAGGCATCCTATTAATTGAAAATGACAACTTCAGGGAACAAAATTGCGCCATTTTAGCCAAAATGGCAAAAAAGCTTTTTTTTTTTTTTGAAAAGCCAACCATTTAAAATATCTTAAGTGACGATTTTGTCTAAAAATTTGCCATCATTTTTTAATGTTAAAAACCTGAAGGCAAAATAAGTGAGTTATACATTTCATTTTTAGGTCAAAGCAAAAGAGAATTTATTTTGGCCTTTTCCTTCCATAAACTAAGAAAAAAATAAATATTAAGAAAACTGCAGTGCACAGTGCAGCTGTAATACCAAACTCTGTGCAGTGTAAAAGAAGTTACGGACTGAGAGTCCCCTCATATGACAAAAGATAGAATTTTATACCTGCTAGCAGTAAGTTGGCCCTTTATTACAAATGGAGCTTTACATTATAATACCATATTAACTTTCTTCCTTCAGTCCTGTTTGCATTAATTGCAGAGCCTTTTTGAAGAAATGAGTGTGGTGCCAATTACTGCAAAAAAAAAAAAAAAAATCAGTGAGATGCTGATTCATGCCTGTGATTCGGGGGCCCACCCTTATTTTGAATTTCTTTGAGAGCAAAAATCAAAGGGAGATTGACATTTTATTCAGCCCCCCCTCCCCCCCCCCCACTTTAGATGCAAGTACATTACTATATTATCCACTTTTCATCTGACTCATAAAAATCATGTTTCAAGTCATAACGTTGTGCTCTTTGAGACAGAGACAGCGTTATTTTCTACAGGACTCTGTGAACAAAATTCATGAGCAAACCCTTAACTCCGCAGAGCTTGCTTGCTGTTGTATTTTTATTACCATTTGGCAGTTCTGACCTCTATAAACAGAGTCACTAATTTGCATAAAAATTAGTGGGGATCTGGGCACGATCCCTATTCCAGAAGTCATGCATGAAATTTTACTATACCACTGCCTTGGGAGGCTACGAGCCATTTTCTAAGGAACTGAAGAAAATGCCATTACAGAAGGAGACGGAGAGTGGGATGAAGTGGTAGTAAATAAGGTGAGGAAGGAGTCCGGAACATGGACAGCACATGAATTTTCTAACCCACCTTTTTTTTGTTGCTAGTTATTTCACTAATCCTATCTTAATCAACCATTAGCTGTTCCTGTTCTTAATTTTAATGATCAGGTGCGGATCAGGCATCTGTGGTTTGAGTGCTGTGAAGGACACTGTATAGCCTGTCACTTTTCTCCTTCTGCTCTCCATTTTTGTTTCAAAGGTAGCTGTTTGGATTAGATAAGTCATTGAAGAAACACACAAGCACAAAGGAAATACAGGGCAGGAATTAAGGTCAATGATTATCTGCTGCTTCCGTAGGCATTTTCACCTTTTCAAAATGAGCCCAAAGTGATGCTAAACTGCTATCAAGGCCAAACAGTACCAATTCACATCCGCTCTGCACTCACTGCACAAGGTGGAAGGTACTGGAGGATCAGGGCCCTAATCTCTTTATCCTAGTCAATTCATGACGTGCCTTGGACAAATTACCAAGCCGCGGCCCACTCCTGCTGAGCCCACAGAGGGCTAAGCCACGCTGTGAATGGAACATATGGCCCTTCTGACAGCACTTACGCTGTAATCAAGTCTCAGCATGACAGGATATCTCTTAGATCCATTATATATAGGCTTCAGTTCGACCGCTCCTGTTTGTTGCTCTGTCTTTTATAAAGTAGGAAGGATTTTCAGTTTGATAAGCAGGATGCACATCCCCGCACGCTATGATCTGAAGCATGCTACATGTTTACATTCACAGCAAGGCTCTGCAAGCATGGCAGAGCAAGTTGTTAAGCCTCAGCTTTCTGCAAACACAGAGTTACTTGTAAGGGGCAGACACTACCAGCCCTTCTCCATGCTGAGGAGTCCCCAGATCACATGGGAAGGACAGCATTGCTTGTGATTGCATGAAGGTCACAAAGAAGCACAAGAAAAGAGCTCAGAGATAAACAAGCCAAGTGAAAATCTGTAGCTCAGAGATGTAGTACCTTTCCTGGTTGTTGGGAGAGGAGATACTCAGTGTTCAGCTTTATACACTGCTACACTGATCTGATAGCTGACTACCGTTTGAAGGCTCCCCAAAACTGGTAGGGGAGCCTTAAAGACAACTGACCGTTAAGAAGGATGAAGGTCTTTTACACACTGACTCACCTTTTGGTACCTGGCCATTAAATCAGCCTACCTCCTCCAAATATGAAGGTTCTTAGTGTTGCAGCTGAAGATGAAGGACAGTTTTTGTGATATTTCCTTTGGACAACAACCTGGAGCACAGCAGAGAGAAGGTCCCATATTTCTCCTCAGACCAGAGATAACCGTAATGAAAGTGCCAGAGCATTTGAACAGATGCGACAAACTATACCTCCAAGGTCCAGTCTAGTCCAGACTGCCTCCAGTTTCCTCAAGTTGGTACAACTTTTTACTACCTTTTGCTGTGGGCTGTGATCAAAAATACAATGTAGCCCATAAATAGTGTTTATTTTGTAGTTCTACTACTGGCAACTTTGTTCACTGAAATGCTTTTGAGAATTTCAAAAGCTGAAAGAAATGATGTCCTATCCAAACATAATAATGGTAATGATAACATGTAAGCAGATAAGACTATCAATTTGGTACAATAAACTATCCACTGTGAGATATTGTCATTCATTGATCCTTCTTTACATGGCAGTCCGAATGGGAAAATAAAATATTTGTAGCAAAATAAAGGGATCAGAAAGGAAAACATATACAGAGAGGAAATAAAACAGTGTCAGGACTCCAGGGGATAAAACTAAAGAAAAAGATATGGAGGAACAGTCCACACTAATGCTATATGTCAGCCAAATCTAAACACACTCATACCTGCATGGTGCTCTCTACCTACATGTTCAAGTCAGACAGGACAAATTAGGCAATAACAAGCACATTTAGAAAAATGTGTAGGTGTCTGAGAAAATAGTTAGGAGTGAGGAGCTGTGTGAATTTGTGTTTCTGCAAGTACTTACACTTAGTTTAACAGGAGTCATTTAGCATTCTAATCCTAACTAGGGCCTCACCATAGAGGTGGGTGGTTCAATTAAAAGACTTTCCTGAGCAAAACCAAATGCCCTGTGATGCAAAAGGTAGATGTGGGATGTCAAGTGTGCCAAAGGATGCCTGTTCAAAACTGCTGTTGAGCCAGCAGCAGCAGGTGCTGAAAGAGGCCAAGGAAAGATCCCAAGAGACCAGAGAAGATCACAAGAAACTGTCCCACAGCTTCTCTGGCCACAGGCCATATGGAAAATGAGAGTGATTCTTGCTCACTGGTGACTGACATAACTGATGTAGATTTTGATCACACTGAACAGGAATGATGAACTGCATCACCAGTGCTTCTGGACTCAGACCGGTTCCTCTCTTCACCCTCTGAATATGTCCTTATGAAGAAGGTGAAAGTACAGGACAGAGGAGGAGGCATGATTCCCACATAACCTATCCATTTATCTATCCTAGCTTTCTGGGTGACAAACAAAGATTATCCTATCGCTCCAGGCGAAAGAGAAAGGGAATAAAGATATACTACTGGGCAAAACTGGAACAGAGACACAAATCTATTTTTTTGTGTGGTGATCACAAATGACAGAGATGACCTTTCATGAACTGCAGTTATGGGCAGGTCTGCAGAGCCTAAAATTGGATTGGACAGCATGTCTGCTCAAGCTAATAATGCTGCTGGTACTTGTCTGGGGGCATGTCACTCCTGCTCTTGTAAACTGTGAGCATAAACTTTGGTCTGGGGAAACTTAGTGACCCTCAGAGTCAAGTTCATAAAGCTTCACCAATATAAGATGAGTGCTGGTGAATTTTGATCTGTTGAAATCTTTTAGGGCAATCCTGTCTGGGTGGAAATGCTGTGATATGAAGTCATTGATAGAGAGAGTTACGAAGCTGAGGACTAACCACATCAAAGAGTGACCTGAGTCTGTCAGACTCACTGGCACATAGACTCACAGCATAGCTTTTCTGAACCATGGGTCATCCCTGAAATATATATTCCTGTTTGAGTATGTCACTATAACTGCGTCTTTGCCAAATGTAAAAAAAAATTGCAGAAGGAAATGCAGATCACCAGCCTGGTCTACAACCCTGGTCATCTGCAAGGTCTACACTCTACACAACAGCAAGTTAAAGTTTGTGGGGAAGCTGACAGAAGCAGTGGTGTTTGTGAAGGAGCAGCAATAAAATTGAACAAGAAACCTAAGTCAAGAAGGGGAGGAGGAAGAGAAGAACTTAACTCTAAAACAAAGGTCCAGTAACCAGTCACTGAAACTGTCAGATATTCCTGACAAGGTCTGCTCTTTGTCCCACTTTGTCACACAAAACATACACTAGGTCTTGAAGTACCTTTGCACAGAGTAAATCCTTAGCTCATAAGGCCATACCACAAGAAAGTGAAACTGTATGCCTCACTAAATATTCTACATTATTGTCTGATTCTTATGTTAAAAAGTCTGCAAGATTCAAAGATTGAGAAGTTTTCCCCTTTCTGCCCTAAATATCAGTTTGTGAATGCTCAAGTTGTTTCCAGGTACTTCTTAGTAAGGATGCACTTTTAGAATAGCTATTGATGGCACTCAGTAAATTTCAGAAGTCGTTAACTCATATTGGTTATAACATGTGACACCTAGCCATGTTTTCATTGGTGTCGTGATCCCCTATAGGGCATTAACAAGCAAGCTGGTAAAGCTTTTCATCAAAAAGGGTTTGCTCAGGGAAATCTCAGCTGATGATCAGAAAAACTTCAGCATGTATTTCTCACTATTTTTTACCCACTGACTAGTTGATTTGTAGAATGATCAGAATCTGGAAGAAGTGCTTAAAAACAGAGGGTTTTTTCTATATATGCCATTTCAGATTTTACCTGATATAGTGGTATTGAGGAGGTGGCAACTGCTGTGATATCAAAAGGTTGAAGAAAAAACATACTGCACATTTTGTATGTGAACAAAGGACTATTTTTACCAAAACAAAACAAAACCACCAAACAACAAACTGTGAAGTGGAAACAGATGGAAGGAAATCATTTACAGAATTTCAAAACAATTTTCTTGCTTTCACAAGTTTTCCTGGGTGAATTATTCCCATTTTTCTTGACAAGACAGCACCTTTCCCTACAATGGTCTAATACCAAGTGCAAAATGTATATCTCAATGTAGACTTTCTTTCTAGGGATGCAGTCTTTGAAACTATCCTGAACTTCATGGGTGTTATGTATGATGGGTTTGAAGAAACTGGAATTCAGACTGAATTCCATAGTTAAAGCAGAAGTGGACAT
>VXAL01016227.1:88866-273814 GCA_013399475.1 Chauna torquata | reverse complement strand
CCCTCAGGCCTTCCCCGCACCCGCAAGCCGGGCAGGGAGGACCCCCAAACCTCCCTCCCCGGCTCCGGGGTGTGGGAAAGGGGCACTGGGACATCCTCATGGTGGCACCCAGCAGGGTTTTCGGCGGCCTTGGGGTGAGGAGAGACGGCAAGCCATTGAAGGGACAACGTCCCTGCTTTTTAACAGCATCCTTTTGGGCTGGGGGAGCAGGGCAGCATGAGGAAGGGGTTGTAAGTGGGGCAGGCTCCACGCTAAGTTGCCCTTCTGCAGCTGAGATGGTTTCCTCAGGAGAAGTTTTCACAGCCCCATCTCCCCGCAAATAACCTGGGTTTTGCCGGAACCCAGCACAGGACATGGAGGCAGAGTGGAAGGGCCATACGCCTTCTCTGGGGGAGCACAGGTGTAAGATGTCCCCTCTCCACATCTGACCGTCCTCAGAGGAGGGGACCTAGGCAAGAATGCTGGCAGCAAGCTAAAGGCAGCTCCAGATGGAGCCAAGCTGCTCAGCAGCCTTAGGTGTATCACAGATGGCCTGGACTTCTTCATACTGCTGACTCCTGCAGACCTGTCAGGAGTTGTTGAGAAGTCTTTTTTGCAGGACTCAGCTCCATGCACACACTGACCCATTCCTCATGCAACGAGACAGAGCATCCTTCCACCTCCTTAAACCAGACCGCAAAGAGTGACTGAAAGCGCAAAACGGGCTGGGTACCAACAGGGTAACAGAGCATCATCACACACTGATGATTCTGCTGTGATTATCTGCTTGGATCCAGTTTAACACATAACACTGAGCCTTCCTGATTTATCTCCCTTTTGAACTAAATTAAAAAACAAAACAAAACAAAAAACTTACTTTGCTTCTAGAAGTTATCAGCAACACACAATCCAGAACAGTTTTTTCTGGCAACCGTGCAAACCTTTCTAAAAGTCTGGACCCTACTGCTTGCCCGTCCAGCTGATGGGACATAAATCTGGCTTCCCTGGATAGTCAGCTCTTCACTGAGCTAAGTCACGTCATCTCTTGGAGTTTCTCTGGGTCAGGCATCATTCTCTGGTCTCTTCTATGCACCTTTTGCAATTCACCAACTCCCTTCTTGGAAGGGACTGAGTGAGCCAAGGCTGATCTCAGGGGAATGTAACTTCTGTGTGCTCCCCCATATGTACCGCCTATGTTTCCAAGAACTCTGCTAGCCAATTGTTCTGTTTATTCACTGTCACCAAGACAAATGCCTTGTTTATGATGTGTATAAATAATGACAAATGCTTAGACTCTATCAACCAGTTATGTATTCTCCTACAAAGTATTAATTTAGCTTGACAAAATCTATCTTCCATAAGTTGATTGCTATTAATTTCTCTGTTTTAATGAGTGTGCTATTATTCAATTATAATCATGATATTACCCACAATCCCCTCATTTTTGGATCCTGTATCAGATGGTGGGTTGCTGTGCCTGAGACAGATGTGAGGCTGACAGCTCTGGAGCGAGGACACATGCCTCTCTCCAGACTTCAGGAACTTCCTCTCTTCTCTTACTGAAGAGCAATGATCCCCAATTAGCCTTAGCCTGCTCTTTTAAAACTCTTGCATGCAAAATTACTCAGACTTGTATCTCTTAAAAATATCTTACTTTATTAAATGATATATAGCATGTTTTCTAGCAGCTGGTGTAATGAAAAGTACTTCATTAGCTTGGGATGTGGATTAAGTAACCAGGCTCTCTTCCAATTATAGAATATAGACATTTATTGAAATTTTTGCATTATTATAAATATATCTGTCATTTTGAGCTAGTAACAAGCCAATATCATTAGGATTTGTTTTGTTTTAGTATACATTAAATTTTCCTTTTTACTCACTTTAACAGTCCTGAACAAAAAGATTCTTACATCTCTTTTTTTCTCTTCTCTGTTTCAAGCTTTTAATTTGTATTGCTTGCTATCAATTCATCCTTTCTCTGTATCTCTACACCAGCTTGTACTTTCCCTCTAAAACTGTTGTTGTTTTTGTAGTTATTGGCTTATTTGTGTTTGCTCTTTTTGTTTTGTTTCTGTGTGTATGTTTTCTAGTGCTGTGGTCATCTTTTTCATTTATGGTTTTGCAGCTATCTGGAAAAGTGTTCTTAAGAGGGCTTCTAATTATCCTTAACTTTTTCTGTTTAAAGAGGCTTTCACAACAGATAGACACACTTAAAGCTGTCATTCATAAAGCATCAGATGTGTGTACTTTGACACCCATGTACACCCCATGCCACAAGCAATCTGGACTCTCTTGAAATGTGTGGATACGATTGCTTTAACATCACTTTAAGTCCTGAAGCCCAGCTTTACTCATTTACCAGCTTTCAGAGGGGACTAGAACAGATCTGGGCCATGCACCAATCAAAGTAACCTCATCAAAAAAAGCAAAAAAAAAAAAAAAAGAAGAAGAAATCAGAAAGCCTACAAAAACCCTAGGGAAGGTATCAGAAAACAAATAACACTCCCTAGGTGCTGTGCCCGGCCTTGCACTCTCATGGCAGAAAAACTGACAGTACAACTGCGAGAGTGATATTGGAATAAAGTCTGTCCAAAGCCAAAGCCACACTTGGCATGGTCTCCATTTCTAGATGTTCAGTGAGAGCACATAGTGATATCTAGGCAGGAAAAAAAAAAAAAGAAAGAAAGAAAAAAATACATTTTACACTAACTGCCCTTTGCTCAGGTCTGATGCCTGCTTATTTGTCCTATTGGATTCAAAGAAATCAATTGGATCAACGCCATACCATTTTTTCACTTTAAAAGCTGCTATAAATCACAGAAACAATGGGTGCTGTGGGACATGCTGAGTCAGAAATTTGGTGTAAAGCATCTCAGAATAAGTCCAACTATGAAATTTATTAGAAACTGAAAATCCAGCCTTCATTATTACCTGCAATTATTAACTGATTATTACAAAAAATTAAGCTGCTCAAGATATTCAACTGCTGGGTGCTCCAAAGGGGATATCATGTCCATCCCTCTGGTTTTAAAGTCCTCCTCGGAAGAACTCTTCTCTCATCTCTCTTCCTCTTTGGAAACCTGTTTAATTACCTATTCCTTTTGCCCTGCAATCCTTTTGATACGAACACCTCTGCGCCCATTAGAGATGTGGCTTGGAGCTGGGCTGGGTGAATGTGTTTGCGGGTAGGAGGACACACTGGGAGAGTTGACAGCCTCTTTTCACTGTGTACATGTACTGTGTGACAATAGGCAGGCTGTGCTTGGTCTTCAGAGAGCTGAGCAACAGGCTTCTTGGGCACTGCACCTTCATAAGGGCTAAAGGATCCCTAACCCAAAGACCTGCTCATCACTTCACTT
This sequence comes from Chauna torquata, assembly GCA_013399475.1. NCBI lineage: Eukaryota > Metazoa > Chordata > Aves > Anseriformes > Anhimidae > Chauna > Chauna torquata. Next base: position 270,473 of record VXAL01016227.1, on the reverse strand, counting down.
GTGGCACCCATGCGAGGTGCCACCATTGCCTTACTGCCAGCGTGGACATGGTATTATGAACCTTCATCAGCCTACCTTCTGGATGTGGTGTGTATTTCTTTATTTTAAACTGAATTTCTTGTCCTTGTGGTTGCTAACAAACTCATTAAAAATACGCGATTCAGTTGCAACTGGAAGGCTTCAAAATCACAGCTGGACTGAAATCTCACAAATAATGCCAGGTGTATGATTTTGGGGTGTCCCAGTTGTGGCTACTAAATGTTTGAGCCTGTCCAGCAATACTTGCTGCAGGTGGCATATTTAATGCCACCAAGAGAGATCTACCGGGATCTCTCCATAGTCCAGGGAATCACGTCTGGAGTAGTTCTGTTCTGGTGGGTTGTAGATGGAGTTCTGCCCAGACAAGTGTGTGTAGGATCAGCCAGCAAGTATTAGCAAAAACCTCATAGTTCAAGGCAGATTTCATATCCTAAGTGGTTTAATCACTGAATTTTGTATAATACAGAGATTGTTTCACTGGGATCTGTTCAAGGGGTTATTACAGCTGCATGCAAAATGCCTTCATCATGGACCTGATTAAAAGCTGCAGGAGAAAATGGGATTGTAATGAACAGGTCCTTAAAGGGAGCTCGTGTGTGTGTTTGTGTGTGTGAGACATTGTGTGTACAGGTTTCATCTGTAGATCAGCACTGAGCCTTTATTTTCTCAGCAAAACCATTGATTCTGCAGAAAAGTACACTGGGTTTGCAATGGAAAACCCCTACTCACAGCTCAGTGGCAAAGAAAAGGAGCAGGATTTGAGTTATTCACAAATATTGAATACAGGTACACTAATAAGGAAGCAGAATTATTTCCAGGCGGTCTCAGGAGGAGAAGGAAGAAAGAGGAACTGTACTAAAGGGAAAACGTGGGCAGCATATTGGAGAACAGTGTAGTCAGACTGATTACGAGCCAGTCAAAGAGGAATTGTAGAAATCCCCAAACCAGACTGGCGTAAAAAAAAAACATTGTATGGGAAGGGTTAGCAGGAAACCTGACAAGTTTGTTCTGTCTCCAATGTCTACGGTCAGATTTATCTCCAGTGTAATTCCAGTGATGTTCCACAAGAAAATGTTTCACCATATGTTACAACATGGCTATGAACATTATTTGAGCACTTGATGGGAAAAAGCAATTAAGCACTGTCTTGTAGATTTAAACAGGAGCTAAGTACATGCTTAACGACTTTCTTAAATAGAAATGCTTTTCTGAATAGGAATTTGCACAAATGAAGAGGCTTTGTTGTGGAAAGAGGCATGGATCAGAAAGGGGGTTTAGAAATGGGGTATATATTTAAGACATAAATAATATAAAGGATCTCCAGAGGTTTCTTCCAACCTCAGTGATTCTGTGATTCTGTTACTTCTTGCTTCACATGGGCCATTCCCCCCTTGCTAACCAGGCAGGTCATACAAGTGCTTGGCATGGATCCAGCTGGCAGATTGATTATTAATTTGGAGAACCAGAGATGAAGTCAAAGTTAATCCTTTTTGTGGGATTCCCAAAAGCAATTTTCATTTCCAGCCAAAGGCTGCCCCAGAGCGCCTTTCAAACACTTTGGCTCTGCACAATAGCTTGGGACAAAAATGTACAATCATTTTGCTGCAGCAAGTGTGTCATAGTCACAGTTTCTGCAAGACCTCAGGGCTAGGTTACAAAACGAATGGATCCCATGAAGAAGGGACATGAAAGGGTTTGTACCTTTTGGAAAAAAAAGGCATATTAGAAAGAAATATATATATATATCTTTGATTGGCTGCTAACATAGTCGCGAAAGGTCTCAGACCACATAGGTAAACACTGAAATAAATTAAACATTAAGCTAAACATGGGCTAAAGTCAATCTTTAACACTGCAGACTCCCGGGAAGTTTTGGACACTATCAGAGCCAAAGCAGTCATCATGATTTGGTTAGTTTAGGCCTTCCTAAGAACTGGATAAAAGCTGCAAAACTGTTTCACCATGATCATCCTATTATCGAAGAGATTATTTTACCTTTCTGTCATCAGTCCACTGATTCAAAACCAGGCTGAGCTCTCAATGATGCTACTGAAAGTCCTGCGAGACGTCACATACATCTAGCAAGTCAGTCTAGCTTCTCTGGAGTAGAACCCATCCTCCTAGAAAAATCATGCCTCTGAATTTAAACTGTTGCACAAGTTTGGTGTCATCCGTGTAAATTAAAGTGTTATCGACCCCATTTAACGATAGGGAAACTGAGTCATGTGAAAGTGATGTGAATGGATAGAGTTATGGGAGAGGGCACTAACAGAGCTCCGGCCTATGAGTAAGCAATCACTCCTCAAACCACTGAGCAGCATTGACTCAGTCATGCATCTGGTAGGGTTCCCTGGTTTCTTCACTGAACACAAAAAAAAAGCAGCTTTCCAGAGCCAATCTAAACAGAAATGGGAGCAGTCCTTTCTCCATCCCACGTGGAGGTGCCCAGAAGAGCAAACCATGAGGAATGTATATATATATATATGTAGTCACTTTCACTTACAAGTTCCTCATGTAAACACCATGACAAATCTGACTTCCCCTTCAACCCGTGACAGCTGAGTGCCTCCTGCCACTGTCCTGTCCACTGAAGGAAGAGGAGATGCAACGACCCTTAAGTTGCACCTATGAAAATGGCCCCAAATCAAATGCTTTTGTTGAACTCAGGGGCTCTTCATCTTCTAGGAAACAAGCCCCAGCAGATGGGGATGGTATGATCATTGGGATATCGACCAGGGCATTAACTTTGTGCTCAGCAGCTGAGATATCTCTCTCTCCAGGTCCTTATGAGTTTTGTTTGGCACTGATACCCTTTTTCTCACCTCCACCCTGACAGCACAGACCTGGCACTAAACAAAACAATTCTCTGCCGGTAGGAAAGAATCAATAATCAGATTAGCAACTATTTTTAAATTAATTCTTAAAAAAAAAAAAAAAAAAGTAAAAAAAAAAAAAAACCTACTATTGATCCAGTTGCTTGGTGCAAGGAAAATTAAACCAGAGTAGGAAAATTATTGTTATTATTTTTTTTCAGAGGCCCCTAACTCCAGGTGGTTTCAGCTGATTTACTTCAGAACTGACACAAGCTAAATGAAGATAGTGGTGATTTAAGGAAAGACTCAGGACTGGTGGGAGACAAGTGATATTTGAAATTTTCTCCAGGTCTTTTTCTTTTTGTAGGGGGGGGAGGAGGGACAGGAAGAGAAAGTTGTAAGGAGGTTAAAAGCAAAGCCTTCTACCAGCTGTGAATTCATAATCGTGGCTAACTGAATTGGAGCATTTTGCAGGGGACAAGGTTACTTACTATCTGCAAATTAGCCCTAGAAAAAAAATGAAACAGCCCATATGCAGCATCCAGTCTGAAGCCGTAATTAACATAAACAATGTTAAAACTCACAAAGAAATACATATTACCATTGAAATAAAGCATATGGCTGGCTAAATACCCGTAAGATTATCTGGAGATAATCTTTTCAGACACCATAAATACAGCTGACGCTGAGCCGCAATGACTCTCATCAGAAGGCCACACCATCCCGCCGGAGAGGAAGCTCAGCACTTCCCAACATCAGCCGCCTCCTGGGCTTTGGACTGCTGTTTAGAATCCAGAGCATGTGGCTGATAATTAATGAGCACTCTCCACTCTTCCATCCCCACTCCACAGCTCCAGAAGAAGGACTGAAATGCAAACATCATGCTTCACAGTTGAAGCTTGCACCATGCATTTTTCTCCAAAGACCTGCCTCAGTACACATGGATGGGTGGGATGGGAGAGCGCAACTTGACCACTGGGTCCGTACCCCGTGATTGCGACTTCCTTGCACTTCCCTGCCAAATGTCCCTGCCAAAGGCAGCCACAGGACAGACATTTCATCCAGATAGACACCCAGAACTACCGCTCTGCTGGATATGTCCTACCCAGTAAGCCACAGAGCAATCCTCAACACGTGCCACAAACATCAAAGGTTTAATGCAGAAGACCCAATACTGTGGACTGCAACGGGCCATGGGGAAGAAATGGAGAAGCTAAAGACACTGCGAGTATCCTTGTTCTTTAAACAACAAATGTGAAAATCCCTGTGAGGTGCCACAATATTCATGTTGCAGAGGAAAGCAGTTCAATAGCTCCTTTTGGTCAGAACTGGGGAAATAGTCCTTCCTGACCCCAATTCAAGTGATTGCTTAAGACATTGCTGCAGATCTGATCCCTCCCACAGTATCACAGTCGAACTTACACACAACATCAGGAATTTGGCTCAAAGCATCATGAGGGTGTTTCTTGTATAGCATATTTGAAGTCCTTTTGTGTTGTGGATTTTCTCTTTTAAAAGGATGGCATTTTCAAATTCCTCTACAGAGCTGCATGAAATAGAAACAGAAAAGCCTACAGTCCCCTGTAATCCCATGACTTCATGGCTTTAAGAAAAAAGAAAAATCTTTCTCAGATTTAGCTACCCTGCAAGCACTGCTGTCATCAGGTCGGTTCACCTGTCAGTAACTGCAGAAGATGACCTTGGACTACTTCCCACAGTAGATCAATGTTTTATCCCTCCAAGACTTTAGCCTCTACTCTTAAACTCACCATTGCTATCCAAAGCTAGAAGCCCAGACCATACCTCCTAATCTTATTTTTGAGGCAAAGTTGCACAGTTGTAGCTCTCCCGCTACACCAGAATATCAGAGCAATAGTCCATTAGGTATCAGGGTCGTCCTGGGACAAAGCTGAGAACGGGAGGCACTGCGAGAGTATTGTAAACAGAGGCTGGGACTTTCTGAAGCTGACTTTCCTGAGCAGAGGGAAGTGTAACACTGGGACAACAGCGGAATGGAACCTCTCTCCCACCTTTACGTGGCAATCACAGCTGCTTTTCCAGGCTTTGCGGGACCATTCTCTCCAGGGGCAGCCCCTCTGATGTCCTGGACTAGAGAGCTTGCATGGAAATGCTCTGGCAGGTCTTGCAAAAGAACGGTGGCCAAGACTGCTCTGAATGGGCTGACACCCACCTGTTGTACCGCCCTGCACGACCCTCCTGAAACTGCCCGCATTTACCAAACACGAGTAGAGTTATGTTCCAGTTGGACTCAGTGTTCAGCTTACCCTCTCAGCTTTCCTATCAGCTTTCCAGGTGTAATTTCTCAATTACCATGAGATGTTCGGCACGTTAAAGACCTGTGGCTGGTTACACAGTGGGTCCCATCATGCTAGGAAGAGTCAGACTCAGCACACCGAAGTGATAAGCAGCAGCCTTGTTTTATGTGCTGATAACATTTCAGGGAGAATCCTTGGAGGAACTAGGCACGCTAGCAGAGTACACCGTTTTCTACGCCTGGACACCGTGGTCCCGTGTTGAAACCTCATGGGAAAGCAGGCTTAGGAAGAATGGGGAAACAAGGCAGTAAATGCTTTTTCTGAGAGTGCCAGATGCCAAAATAAATGTAAGACATTGCAGCCAGCAGTTAGCAAGCTGGAAATGCTCCCTTTGGCTAGTCAAGGATGTACAAATGTGTTTCAGACAGTGAAAGCAATGCAAACACCTAGTGAGAGATATCTCACATCCACTTCAGTGTATGGCCAGGATGCCTCAGAAAAAGCAGTATCTATGTCCTGCTCACAGTTCAGCACTTCCATTTTCTTAGGTGACCCCAATAGAGCCCCAGGGAACTCAGAGCTCCCCCCAAGCCCTCAGCCAGAGTGTGGGGGAGCAGAAGGATGGTTAGCTGGCACGGGGAGATGGACACAGCCATCATTCCATGGCTGTTCACGCAAAACCTTGGAAATAACAGGGCAGCAGCCTTGCCTCTTTAAACAGCTGCTTGTCCTGCTGGGGATTTTGAACATTGCTTTGCTGAATGTGGCTGAAAGGAAAGAAGAAGACGAAAATGTGTTATTAGCTCTGAACAGAAAGTCTGCAAATCCCAGCTCTGGTACACATCCCTGTAACTTACCCTCTGTTTTTCAGCCTCCACTTCTCTGAAATGAGCCTAGCAATCTTGTCACTTTCCCCAGCATTTCATGGCAAAGGCAGTGATGGAGAAACCAAAAAATGTGGTGTTTACCTATATGCTGCACCTTGCAAACCAGCAAACAAACACTGCTGCAGAGGTCCCAGCCCTGGTTTGAACAGTACAGGATGCCCCAGAGCCAGCTCGGGAAGAAGGATGACTCTGCCCACAAAACCACTAGCTCCAGGGTACACTGCTTCTCAGAAGCCTAAATCAGAAAAATTTAATGGCTAAGTGCAGGGCTAGCAGATAAAGAGACAAAGAAAAATAAATCAGGCAGATGACAGAGGGGCTGGGAGTAGGAGGAGGTAGCAGACGGTAAAAGAAATTAAATCAAGAAGCCAAATTAAGGTGCTGCAGGCAAAGATGAAGATGCTGGATTAAAGATTAACCGTAACCAAGAGGGAGATGCAGTCCTTTAAAGGTACAAATTACTTCAATGCACTTAGCAAAACCCACACAAATCTACGAATAAAGTCCTCACAGATGCAACTGGATCATGGTAACAGATACATCTGGACCTGGGAACTCTGGATAGCTTCACGTTCTGATGTTTCCAGCTGAGAAAGGGGAATTAAAAGCAAAGCAAAGGCAAGCACTCTAAAAAAGGGAAAGTGCTTGCTGGCTTGGGTGAAGGAGAAGGGGTGCAGTAAGTCATCTGAGAAGGGCCTGGCACTGTGCAAACAACTGTTGGGGGTATTTTGAAATGATTCTGAATCTGGGGTGTGTGGGTNAGCTCTTTGGGGCTGTCTGTTCAACTGAGCACTTCTTAGTTCTCCCTCAATAACTCCAGAGGAATAGTGGGTGAGCTTGAAGTGGAAGTGCACCTTTCATGCCTGCTTTTTTGCAGCTGAAAGCAAGAGAGCTCAGCAAGCATCCCTGTCAAACTACAAGCAGGTGAAGCAGACCACCCTTTGGCTCAGCTGCTGGGCACGGGAGATACTGGTCCCATCACGGCACATTAAGCGTTTGCACCATTTCACATCACTGCTCTGGGATTGCTGGGAGAAAGGTCGTTTCTGCTTTGCCACCTCCTTTTAGCACAAGCAACTCACATTTTGCAGCGGAGCATCTGAGACCCCATTTCCGTGTAAGTAAGGATGGAGGTGGAGGAAATGGAGGGGTCGTGGGGTTAACTTTTGTAATACACTGAAGCATTTCCATTATTTCTTTCAAGCATCCTAATAAGATTCTTCTGGGCAATAAAGACTGCTTAATATCTGTACAGACCACAGTAAGAGCATGCACTTCTAGCTGTGTTGCCCTGTCTGTTACAACCCAGCCCTGCTCCTTGGACAGACAGAGAGCTTGGAGCCTTGCTGGAACAGTTATCCCATGGTCAGAAACACCAAAATCAAAATCAAGAGCTACAGCTGTAAGTCAGTGAGCTCCAAATCAGGCCCAAGGAGAAATTAGGAGTTCAAAGAGCCAGGTGACAGCAAGAGGCACACACAGGCACGCAGGGAGAAGGTTGAGTTGGTGCGAGTCCAGCTAGCTGTACTTTTTCTCTGCCAGTGCTTTCCTTTGCTCCCTCCTTTCTCTTTGGCCTCCTTTTCCTCTGCACTCTGCAAAATGAGCATTTCATGGAAGCTGAGCAGCCGAGAGAAGCAGAGCTGACAGCCCCTTGAATGCTTGGAGTGCCTCCCTTGTTCCCAATTCAAATTTCAGAAAGCAGCAGCTGCCCATTCCTGAAGGTCATTTGGATCCTGGGTCAGGAGTGCTGCATCGCTGCTCATCGGTATTCCGCATCTATAGCCGCTATGGATGTCCTGTCACATTACATGCTAGTTTGTTGCAGGTTTTGGGGGGGAGTGGGGATAAAGAAAATGCGAAGCAAAACATAAAAACCCTCTCTGGCGGGACCGGTGTGATTTCTGACTTGACTTACGTGGGTGCATAAAGGAATCTACTGGAGGATTTGCTTTGGGTTTACACTAGCAGAAGAAGAGGAAACCTCTGGGAAATAAAGATGATGTTAATGCGGTGAGGAGGCTGGCGCACTAATAAATGCTAATAAATAAACGCTGATGTTTAAGATCGCGCTGCCCCCTCTCCTTGAACAACCTGTTCCCAGCTCCCCCGGCTGCTGATCAGATGGTTTGTCACTGAGGTCGATGTCAACAGCTCCCAGGGGGACAGGACCCAGATCAATCAGAGGGACGGGGCGAGATCCTGCAGCTGGGCTGCGATGCTCGGCTGGGAACAGAGCAGCAAGCAGAGAGAGGGCTGGATTCATCGGCTGAGCCCCGAGCTACGCTGCTGGGAACAGCACCTTGTCACAATTTGACACGCGTGACAGCAGTGAGGACGCAGGGATGCAGAAAGCCACGGACAGTAGAGCTGAGGATCGTAGTGAGACTAGAGAGCAGAGGAGCAAACTTCCCTTCTCCAGCGCACTTAAAGCCTGGCTGAGCTGGCAGGAGGCTCCAGACCTGCAAAACTGGCAGAGGCTTTCCTGCTGGAAGATTTTCCCCACCAACGCAAGCCCAATGGGTCTGTTTTACATGGTCGGCATGACTGTTGTCAGGTCTGCTCTAGTTTCTGCTTTCCCCTGCTGATGAATGTGCTTGTGAGAAAAGCATTTGCAAAGAGCAGGAATAGGAGCAGGTGCTGAGCAGAGCAACGCGGGTCTGCTTGTGCTTTTCTCAGGAAAGCAGGTCACGGGGGAGGAGGGGCACTCGTTTCCCAGCTTTGCTGCTGAAAACGTATTTAACCAAAGCTACACTGGTAACCAAACACTCTGCCAGCTCCTTGTGCAAAGAGGGATCGCTATCAAAACCTTTTAAACCCACTTTCTGCTAATGAAAATGGCTTTCAGAGATGCAGGCTGGTGGAAACCTCTCTCCTCCCAGCAGCGTTTCTCCATTAAGCTCTCTCCTCCCTCCTACCCGTCCTGCCTTATCTTGGTACATCTGGGCAGCACAAAGGACAGAGTGCTCTCCAAGAAACCCAGGCAGCAGATTTTATCTCACACCTCCAGCAACACCCCTTCCTCAGCCAGCTTACTTGTCCAAATCAGACAGCTGTTGCAGCATCTGTGCAAATTTGCACTGGTTTCGTGTGCTGAAATGAAGCTGTGTTGCGCTAATAGGCTTTGGAGGACTCAAAAAGTATTCACCTAATGGGGAGTTTCTGACTTCCCACTTAGCTGCAGGACGCGGAAATACTCCTCAGCTAATTAAATACCTGTCAATTATAAGGCAGCACTAATGATGACCATGCTGGTTAAAGCAATTTATACGGAAAAATGTCTGTGTTGTCCTGTCCAAGGTTTGTAGCATTGGGAATGATCTTTATTGTAGAAAACATGCAGGAGAGAGCACAATCCTGGGGGTGAAGTGTCCTTTCTTCCTGTCAGACCATCCACCCCAATCTCCCCAAAAATACACTCCTAATATGCACACACACAAATGCCAAATGCATCCGTCACCGCTTTCAACCTTGGCAGGCAGAGTGCTGAAGCCCTACTTCTGCACCTCCTGCAGACATGTGCGGACACCTTGGGCCCTGCGATGTCCTTGCAGAGTGCGAACCGGTTCCTGCAAGTCAAAGGCACCGGCTTGTGGGGCTCAGCCTTCTCAGCTATGGAGAGAGCAGGACTGGGTCTGTACCTTCCAAGCTGGGAAACTCAGAAATCTTGTATAACTTTTTCTTCCTGTGACACCCACTGAGATCTCAGGTTTTAAGCCCATAACAACACAATGCAGTCAGCCTTCCTGGGACTTTCTTTCCTAAGAGGGGCAAGGAACACGGGACAAAGCCAGCTAGCATCAACACCACGGATGAAATGCAGAATCCCATCGGGAAGCTTTTCTCCTCTGGCTCAGCAGAGCTGCATATTGCCAGGGTGTTGTCTCCAAAAGCCAAGCTTGCACCTGGAGTCAGCAGTCTCAGCAGGAGGAGATCAGCCTGGGCTTAAAGAGGAGGGATAAGGAGGATTCCTGCTGCTGCTTCCCACCGCAGTTGGGAGGGTGGGGAGAGGGGAACGTCCAGAGGAGAGAAGCGAATGAGCATCAGCAACAGCAACAGGAGTTGCTCAGCTTTTCTGTAAGGAATAAGCAACAGAGATTTTGCAGAGAAGGAAGTTTCTGGAGCCACTGGGGCGAAATAACCAGCTGGGAAGATAGGACCTGCAGATCCAAGGGCGTCCAAGTGTGTGCATGTGTGTGTAGCGGGGATGAAGCTCATCAGGACACTCGGGGGTTCTGATGGGAAAAGGGCTTGGAAACAACAGCACTCAGGTGTGTGCTAGTATGGGTTTACTGCATTCTCCCCAGCCCATCCTAAAGCCCCTTACCAGCATTGTTGGCTTGTGCATCAAGGTCTCCAGCACACACTGAACAAGGAGTAGACAGGCAGGTTAGGACCAAAGTGGTGAAGCTGCCGATCCCAGCCTTCACCTGCCCACGGGTAACAGAATGGAGCAGGAAACGTAGAGTGGATGTGACAGCTCACACTCCGTCCTCCTGTTTGATCCTTCTTTCTTTCCCGAGATGACAAGCGATGTCAGAGCGAAGGAATACTGCTCGCAAGCTGGCCACATCTTCTGATAACTTTCCTGGGAGGGAGGCCAGGAGAACAAAGGCGCTCCTTGCAAGCCCCGTGTTCAAGGGGACCTGAGAGCAGGTCCCTGCATGGCTCCAGCCTCAGAGCAGCAGAAATGCTCTGAGTTAGTCAGCTCTGCTGCATTGTGATGCCATCGTCACTATGAAAGCCTCAGAAACAAAATGACACTTGCCTTTCTCCTGCCTTCTCTGTTCACCCAAACTCTGCTAAAACATTAATCTGGGTAAAGGCAAATGCTAAAGAAACTTCAGAACTACAAGTGACCTAGAAAAGGAAGGCTTTTGTTCAGCTCTAGTTGCAATAACAGCAAGTTGAAGGCTGTGGAATACTCGGGCACGACTGTAATAGCAGTCGTGCAAGTCCTGTTTCCCAGGCTGCGGCAGCAGCTCTTTACTGCTGAAGATGTAACAGTCAGGATAATCTCAGCTGCTTTCCAGATCCCAGGAGGAGCCAGCAGAGCTGGCAATTAGCAAAAGCATCTTTTGCACTTGTAAACTGAATGAATTGGGTGGAAATGGACTGGGAAGCAGAGAAATGCCCGACACCGTGACACCATTTGTAGCAATGCTTCTGAGACGCCGATGCCTAAATGGACAGAAAAGCAGCAGCTTCCAAGAAGGGGGTGGGTGGGAATTTCTTCTTATAGCTAAGTGAAAAAAATCAAAACAACTGTTGTCCCGTTAATGCAATACTCCGGAGGACACGTGAGGGGATGCACCTCCCCATCGTCTCCACATCATTCCTTGCGTGAGCTTGGGAGTCTCCTGTGTGTCCACTTAATCATGCTAAGTCAATGCCATGTCTGAGCTGCAGATTTTTTCCTCCTCTGCCACGTTACAGGGTCTCAGGCAAAGCAAGCTGAACCTCCCGCCTCACCCTGAGTCAGTCCTCATGGGGATGGACAGCAGAGTCTGCTGGGACTGATCAGTGCAACATTACTGACTGCAGAATGCTACAGCTGCAATACAGCCACAGCTGTGCGTGCTACAGCCTTGCCCATCACTACATTGATGCTAGCTCTCCGTGTGCTGGCGTGTATAATTCATACCTTAGGCATCAAAAATCCCTCCTCTCCAGGTATCTTTGCAGCTGAAGGCTGATTTTCCCAGCTAGGACCCACATCCTTCAGTAATCTTAGACACAGGGAGCTCCCTCTGCTCTCCTTGCATCACCATGCTTGTGGCAGCTCCAGGAGACACTTCTCTCTTGAAGCAGCTTGGGTTTTAGGTATTTGCACTTCAGCGCTCTGCCATGCTCCTGCTGTGGGCCACACCACTACTAAACAGACCCTTGGCACATGCGATTAAACATCAATACACCCTCCAGCACAATTTTGGCCGATGCATGGGACATGTGGACTGGAAAGCCCCGATACATCACTGCAGCTTTCATTTAGCCCTTGTGGAAGATGGAAGGCACATATATCCCAGCTGACATCCCAAAGACCTGCAGACAGCCTTCTGCAGTGCTTGTGCCACAGCCTCAATGCTGGTAGGCTGAAATCAGACCAAAAATAAAAATAAAAAGAAAAAATCATATGCATATTGGTGATCCCTGGACCAAATCCTGTGGGGTGCCCTTAGATCACTCAGGAGCCATGCCCAGGTGTATTGGGTTTATGTGGTAAAGGTTTGGTAGCAGGGGGGCCACAGGGGTGGCTTCTGCGAGAAGATTCCAGAAGCTGCCCCATGTCAGAGAAGAGCCAGCTCCAGCCAGCTCCGAAAGGGACGCACCGCTGGCCAGAGCTGAACCAATGAGCGATGTTGTTTGCGCCTCTGTGAGAGCAGATTTAAGAAGGGGAAAAAACTGCTGCGCAACAGCAGCTGGGAGTGAGAGGAGTGAGGAACAGCCCTGCAGACACCAAGGTCAGTGAAGAAGGAGGGGGAGGAGGTGCTCCAGGCGCCGGAGCAGAAGTTCCCCTGCGGCCTGTGGTGAGGCCCATGGTGGAGCAGGCTGTCCCCCTGCAGCCCATGGGGTACCACATGGAGCAGATCTCCACGCTGCAGCCCGTGGAGGAGCCCACGGTGGAGCAGGTGGATGTGGCCTGAAGGAGGCTGCAGCCCATGGAGAGCCCCCGCAGGAGCAGGCTCCGGGCCGGACCTGTAGCCCGTGGAGAGGAGCCCACGCAGGAGCAGGTGATCCGGTGGGAGCTGCCACCCGTGGGGGACCCATGCTGGAGCAGTTTGCTCCTGAAGGATGGACCCCGTGGTACGGACCCATATTGGAGCAGCTCTTGAAGAGCTGCAGCCTGTGGGAAGCCCACGCAGGACCCGTTCGGGAAGGACGGCATCCCGTGGGAGGGACCCCACGTTGGAGCAGGGGAACAGAGAGCGACCACGAAGGAGCGGCAGAGACGAAGCGATATGGGCTGACCGCAGCCCCCATTCCCCGTTCACCTGCGCCGCTCGGGGGGAGGAGGTAGAAGAGGGTGGATGGGGGGAAGGTGTTTTTAGTTTGCTTTTAGTTTCTCACTGCTCTAGTTTGCTAGTTATAGTAATAAATTATACTAATCTCCCTATGTTGAGTCTGTTTTGCCCGTGACGATAATTAGTGAGTAACTTGCTCGTCCTTATCTCAACCCTTAAGCCCTGGTCCATCATATTTTCTCCCCCTGTTTCTTTGAGGAGGGGGAGTGAGCGAGCGGTTGTGGTGGAGGTCGCCTGTTTAGCTGGGTAAAACCACCACACCAGGTTTGAAGGATGCTCAGCATTCTTTAAGATTTGACATATGAGCTAAAACCACCATTAAATAAAGAATATCCACAGCAAAAACTAAGTGTTCTCCTAGATCCTCACCTCCTGTGATCCCCAGTGCATCCTGTTCTCCTGGTCTGGGACACAGCTGTTGTTCATAGCCAGCAACAGAGCCATGGGAGAGGACAGGAGCACTGAGTTCTGGCTCAGCTCTGCTTCTCCTTGGTGACAGTGGATAAATCACTCCCTCAGCTTCTCCTTCTCTATCCGCAGATGACAGCAGTCAGGATGTTGAGGTCAGGCCATAACTCATCACTGCAATTATGAACCTTTCCCTTAACGCTGTTCTTGTCCCCTTGGCTGGCTGGTGGGTGGATTGGATACCTCACTGAACGCCGAGGGGAACTGATGTGCTTCCCACCCGCTTTGCTGCCTGCACTTCCATCCACATCAGAAAGGGAGACCGTCCTCAAACCTGCAGATTTCAGCCTAGGAAGATCTGGGCTTTTGCTGGGTCAGGCTTGGAGCCTCCCTGCAAGGCACCAGGCTCCGATGAAGAGTGAATTTCTTCTCTGGCTCTGTGTAGGGCAGCAACTCCCCTGCCTTGTTAACCATCACACCAACATTACCTGTGTACATTAAACCACCTTGAGAGGCAGCTCTGGCCTCAAGGAGAGGGCAGCTCTGGGAGATTAATACACGTGATCCAAAGGGTCATTATTGTAATTGAATCAAAGTATTTGCTAAAGCTTTGGAAAGGACCTTGGCAAGTCTGAAAATCATTATATGCTGTGTTACCGTCCAGAGTGGTTAATGGGGCCTTCTGGCCTTGCTCTGCCCGTTATTTTTCTTTCTGTGGCTCCCGATGGAGGGTTAAAGTGAACACCAGTAAATCCACCGGTCAGGGTGAAGAGGATCTGTCCTTTCAACACAGGATGTTCATCCACTTGGTCTCCAGGAGGACAGCCTTGCCCATTGCCTTCCAGGAGGGCTCGGCTCCACCTGCCCTGCAGGTCTGAGTGATCTTCCAGCTCCAGCAGCAGCTCAGATGCAACACGATGGTTTTCCCTGCGGTGGGAGAAGCCGTCGGTCTCTGTACTGAGCCGGTTGACAGAGCTGGCCGGCCTCTGCAAGCGTTTGCTAATCTGCTTTGCCACGCTTCTGAGAGGCCACCTTTAGCTTTAGCTGGACGTGACGATGTCCTGTATGATCACATGCTTGGTCTTGTAGCAATCGCCCTGAGCCTACGTGGTCCCATTCCACTTCGTGAAGGCTAAAATTCACATTGCATCACTTGCTGCTGCTCACACAACTGAGACGCGAAGGGCAAAGCTGACACGATGTGAGCTCATCTCACATGCATGACAAGTTCAATCATAAATCTCACGTTTAGATAATCAGTTCTCAGTAATAAGTAATAATACTTATTTTTCCTATTTATTTTCACTTAGTGGAGCTCCTTACTCCTAGATTTCATGACATTTAAAAGAGCTGTCGGATGTTATTAGCGCAGTAGACTCATGGAAAACTGAGGCACAAAGCTTACATTGATTTGCCCAGACACACAGAAAGTTCATCATTAGATGAGGGCTGTATCCCAGGCACAGTGTCCTCTTTTTGCTGCTATATTTTAGCAGAGCATTTCATCTTCTAGTGCAGTGCATGAGCAGTCAGGTGAAAATGCAAACAAGCCCTTTTCTCCTCTTTAAAAATAGGAGCAAGCTTCCCCCATCCTTATTCACAGTGTGCCGATTCTCAGCAATTTCCCAGCGCATCCATCGGTCCTACCCATCCTTAAGCAATGAGATGGACACACAAACCTGTCTCTGCACCCTGACCATTTCCCATGGGCTCCCATCGTTAAAGCTAGAATTCTGCGAGGTATCTGGGACTGGAAAGGGCAATATTGTCCCCCCGTTAGTTTCCCCACTGCAGTGCAATCCATTGCCTGGGCTCTGGAATACGTTGTGTTGTCCTTTAGTGGTTGCTTCACAAAGCAGGTAAGAAACCCATAGAAATACCAACTCAGGACAGTTTTCTTTAGCCCAGCTGGTAAAGACAAAGAACAAACCTTTACATGGTTGTCAAGAGGTTTTAAGAAAAACTGAGCCCCTAGTGTTTTAGCAGTTTAAAATGGTTGTGATTATGATGTGTATTGCTATGTTTCTGGCTTGCATCCTGTGCAGTTCGTGGGTTTTATCAGAAACGAGCCACTTTGAGAAGGTCATCAGAACTTGGCTCAGTCTTGCAAGAAATTTGAGAAAGAAAGCCTGATGGCGAAACTTTTTCTTGTGTTCTCAGCAGAGACAGAAAGGACACAACTTATTTGAGCTTCGACCTAGAGCTGATCGACTGTGCTTTGGACAACCCTGGCCCTGAGACACTTGTCAGGTCACACCTTCCCCATGCCATACACAGGCTGCTGTGCAGCCTCCAGCTTCCAACAAAGAGAAACAATGCTCCAAAAGACACAGACCTGCTAGGATCTGTAGATTTAGAGACAGGACAATTAGGGTAGTCCTCCTGTGGATCCAGACAGGTTTCCTTGCACTCATACAGAGAGAATAAATCAATCCAGCGAAAAAGCGTGTGGAGGTACATCCACTTTGCTCTGAATTTTACACATGGAAGGTGCTGAGCATCCCGACACTGCAGATGTTTGTCTCTCCTCCATATACCTGAGCCTGCCTTGAAGTCGCTTTAAAGCTGCACCCTGTTGGCTATTGAGTCATTGGAGTTCGAGCACACCAAGGATGGGCTTCAAGTTTCCCCAGCCTCCTTTTTTCCTCCGTACTCAACAGCCTGGAGCTGTGAATCAGAGCTCTCCACCAGCACAGACAGCTGCCTGCGCTGTGTTATTACATTCTCAACACATACAAGGTACCATGCAGGGAAACGCCAAGAAATGCAGGTGAAATGCAGCAGAGAATGGGTCCAGGGCCCATCTTTCTGCTTCACACAACCTAAGAGGACAAGCTGGACTGCCACCACGTGTCACCAGACACCCTCGGCAGTCACACTTCCATGGCAGGTGGCCACAGAGGGACATGTGGCTGCTAAAATTGTCACCTCACATCTTCGAAAGGGCATTGTGGCTTCAGAGCAAACAGCTGGAAAAAGGGGAGCAGGCAGGGATGCAGAAAAAAAATGCAAGCCCAATCTGGCCTGCACAGCATGCTGTGCAGAGGTGCACGTGTTCACATCCTCCAGCACGTGCACACACACAGAATAAACATCTATTGTGCACATGTAGCTGTGTGCGTGCATTTATACCTGGGCACCCACTGCACAAGTGAGGAATGGCTCGTGTTAACATCCTTGTGCGGGTACTTGGGCGTGTTAGTACACTCACACGCATTTTTCTTGTTTATACACGAGCAAATATATATAAGTACTGCCTTGCACTTGCAGATACTGCATAGGTCATGTGTGCCTATGTTCACACCAACAAGCACTCACGTGTTCCCAAAGACGCACCCTTTTATGTACTTTGCATGCGTACCTGTGTGTGAATACAGAAGCACACACACACACGCGGACATACGAGCTGTCCTGATCACGCTGGTGCTCTGGCTCGCAGCACACACCCAGCACTGGGTGAAGGTTGGGAATTGCCCTGCTGAACCCAAAGCCTCTGCCCAGCTGGGGCACCCTCCAGGCTTCCGTGTGAGACTTCTGCCAGTTCCATAAAGAGAACTAATTTATTCCATCCATATTCCTGACCGCTTTGCTAGGAAAGCAAGGGAGAAGCTGGAGCATTTGATTCAGAGCCTCTGAATCCTCTCTTTCCCTTCTGTCAAGAGCTATTAAACCATGCTTTGTTGGCAGGCAGCAGAAGCCCTGTGTCGTGCTGCTCGGCTTCTCCTGCATCCTGTGCTGTGAAAGGCACTGGAGAAAAAGCCAGCTCCAGCTTTTCCCAGTCCCACAGACAATGCTGACTGCTGGGGAGTAGCTTAGCAAAGGCCAATTAGTCCCTTGGAAGCAGTTCTGCTCTGTGCTTCCAGCAGCACCAGGGCCAGGCTGCCCTGGACTCATCCACCTGAGAGCAAGCAGGGAAGCCAAATCCTTGGGAACTGGAGGCGTGACCTGGTTTCACTGCATTAGCCCTGATGTGGCTACTCTCATTTAACGCTAAAAAGGAGCTCTCAGGGCCATAATTCAGTCTGCCTGGGTGCACACTGAAGGTACAGTCAGCTAGGCTGAATTAGGGCTACTTTCAACTGGGTTTAACACAGGGGAACTAATGGGTATGGGCACCAATTCAGATCAGCCTCCCTGCATGCCCCTGTGTAGCGTAGCGCTGCTTTTGTCCACAGCCATCCCCTCAACCCCTCCACGGGAGCATCCGGGAGAGACAGCATTTGCAGCTGGAGCTAAAACTGAAGATGTTAGTTAAGGGAGCTGGAACAGGGGTACTGGCTAAGCCCAGCACAGGCACCGTGCACAAGATCACATGAAGGACATGTAACTGGCAAAGTTGCTACTGCACTTTCAGCTGGAGCGCTGCCATAGAAAATATAAAATATAATATAGAATGTGCCGTGCACAGGTCCAAAGAGGAGAGAAGCGCACTGATTTCTCGTGGGGCTTTGGGGCTGTAACAGACTTCCCTTCCAATCTGTACCACAGCGGACTCACCCATTTTGTCAACACGGGCAAGCTGTGTTACCATTTGATCTGCAGCTGTGGCAAGGCCAGGAGTGCACTACTGATGTGCAAAAGAAAAAGGAAGCGGTTTCCTGCTGTTAAGAAACACTCTTTCAAGAGGCAGACATTTGGAGATGGATGTGATGGGCCAATGTGAAAGTCTCCATGGGATGCTATAGATACGAACCCTCTCTTGTGACACTGTGCAGGGAGTACCAGAAGAAATGGACCTGTTGCACTTGTACTCCAAAGGAAAGGAATGAGTAACCACCAGGATTGGGATTGCATTAAAACTCTGGAAAGCATAGAGAAGAAAAATTTGTGCTTTTCTTTTTATTCAATGCATCAGAGGCTTCAACAAGCAGAGTGAAGCCCATGCAGCCTATGCTGTGTTCTGCTCCTAACGCTGCATTGCAGCATGCAGCAGGGAACAGCTTTCCTGTAATCATGTAGAATATACAGTCAGGCATTTGGACAGCTTGGGACTGTATAGATTAGAGACTGGACATCCTGTCCTGCAAACTCGAATTTCAGGCAAATCAGTTGCTCTGCAGTGTTCATGAGATGGCTGGACTATAAACACCCCGTGGAGTCCAATTACCCTGCGGCAAAATTCTGGTGCCTGACAGACAACACCTCCTCCTAGGGTGCTTTTGGGCTGCTCCGACTTGTTCCAGATGGAAAATGAAGCTTAATGAGACACTACAGAGCTCTCTCTGTGGACTGCAATTGTGTGTGATCACCTTTATTCCTGCCAGTCCCTGGTCCACACAGCTCTAGCAACTACCCCCTTGAAGGACCAATGTACAACTTACACCTCAGGCAGCTCCTGTCTGAAAGGAGCCCACGAGCAGGACTGTCCTCAGTATCTGTGGGCTACGTTTTAGGATCATGTATGTTTCCAATGAGGAACAGATTGATGGTCTACTCTGTCTGGCAGCATCACAAAACACTGCTCCATGCAACTGGGAACCCTCGGGTGAGATTTCTGCCTGACCTTGGCTGGGGATCGGATCCAGCCCAGAGTCAGGAGGCTGTGATTTCGCCTTGTGCCACTAGCTGCGGCACTGTTCACCTTCTTCTCCACACCTAACCTTGCCATGCAAGGGGCACCTTCCTAAACAGTGAGCTTTGCATTTCCTGAGCTAGATAGGTTAAAGGCTTTAATTACTGAAATAGATGATCTTTCCCAAGGGAAGGCAAGTGTCCTTGAATTAAAACCACAAATTCCCGAGGCGCTTTCTCTTCTAAGAGCAAAAAGCTTTTTATGCAAATGTTTGTGAAGGCTCAGAAGGTCTCTCAAGAGCAGTTAGTATAATGCCCAGCTGTTATTATGCTCCTCTTGGAGACAGAAGAGTGAAGAAATGTTGGTGGCTTGGAGCCTGCCAGCTCCTCTAAGAGCAAACAGCCCTTCAGTCCCCATGGGATGAGAGGTCCCCTGGCAATGCAGCCTGGCTGGATCTCACCCTCTGCAGGTACAGGACTGAGTGTCACACCTGCATGGCACGATTCTCTGTTATGCACCATGAGACAGAACACCAGACCCAGCTGGCTGGCTTGATCCCTGCTGTGGCTGATGCGGGGTGTGTTGTGAGGGAGAATTAGCATTAAGCTGTGGCTGTGGGTCTGTCTCTGTCAGCAGATAGTAGCAACCCATGAAGCCATGCTGCCACCACAAACAACAAATTATGAAAACTGCTCCTCCTTCCACGTGCCTCATGGCATCCCTGTTGTGCACCAAACCAAGGCAAGTGAGAAATAAAAATCTGGTGGTGCACAAGAACATGAAAGCACATAACATGACTGCTTCCATCAACTCCACTCATCCTGTCCCAGCAGGAGAAAGAGGGAGCACAAGACCAGATCCTGCCTGGGTTTTAACTTCAGCAGGGCTAAGTAGCTAATAATTGCTCCAGATGAATACCCTTGGAGAAGAGCCAGAGAATCCCAAATCATTCTCTGATTTCAACTTTCAATTACCCAGCCAGCGCTAAGCTCATTAATCATACTTGGAGCACCAAACACAACAGAAATTAGTCTCTGATCTCCCCTCTTATTTGATGGTGTGAGGAGTTGGGGGCAAGAGGAAGAGAAAAGAGACGGAGGGGTGCCACCCACGAATCTAATAGTCACTTGTAGGGGTTGGGATTAATAAATCAAAAATCCATTATTAATAATACTAGCTTAAATATCTATCTAAATGCAAATGAATGAACACTAGGGGTTTCTCCCTCTTTTTTTTTTTTTTAATGTGCTCTAACAGCTCCATCTTGGAGGAAGCACATACCCACATGATAATTGTCTGTTTTAATTGCAATTTTACAGTTCAACCCTTCACGGCCCATGGATTTTAAGTGGTCTTTAAAGGGCCATGGCATGTTTTGGATGGGATTGAAAGCTCAAGTGGCTGCAGTAACAGGCAGGAGCTTTTGTACGAGGATTGCCTTGGGTTTCCTGCCTCCATACCTGGTTGGTCACATTGGATGCAAGGGCATAAATCCAGAGGCTGGTTCACTGCGATCAGATGGAGGATGGATCCCCAAGATCTGCAGCCACAGATGAGCTACTGGGGACACAGGGAAGGTCCCCATGGCCAGCCAGCCTTGGAGCAGGAGCATCGAGAGCCAGCAAAAGAGCCAGCTTAAGAGACAGAAGTGTCTTCTGAGCAACAAACATCACGGCAGGCTGTTCTGCATTTTGTGGGGAATATGGCAGGGTGAAAACCATGGGAAATGAAGCTGTAGAGCCATTAAATTGGTCAGAGCTGGGAAACAGGATTTCCTGAGATTCACCCACTTGCACAACCATTTTATGAGAAATATCAGTGGGATAATTTCCAATTAAAAAAAAAAAAAAAGAGAGAGAGAGAGAGAGAGAGAAAGGTGGCAGGAAGGAGAAAGTGGGAGCAAAGGGCAACCCATGTGAGTGTAACTGAACCTCAGGATTTCCTGGCTGAGAGTCACCGGCCATGATCTCAACCATTACCAAGCAACAGACCCAAGGTAACTTAAAAAATCCTTACTCCAAACAGGAAACAAGAACCTAAAACTATAATCTAAAACCCTTGACAGCTCCAGGGTGCAGCTCAAGCTTGAGGTGAGCATTCAGTCCTGGAGAATAGGGTTCGCATATTTTGCCTTTCATTAGACTTTCCCAGGAGGCAGCAGTGGTAGCAAAGCAGCTTTAAAATGTTGTGCAAACAGCTTTGCAGCTCCCGCTGCCAGAGCTCCCAGGATCAGATCTAGCTTTGGAACATCCCCTTGCAAAATCTGCTGACACCAGCATTTTGGAGGTTTCTACTGCTTGAGATTGCAAATGTTGTTGGTTGAAAACACGTGCGTGCGTGCACACACACCCCAACACACACACAAAGCCGAGTTTGAGCGGTAACATTTGTGCAACCAATCTGCTGGCATTCTGGAAACCGTCCTTGACAACTGAACTGCGATGTCAGTGCCAAGAAATTGCCTGCTTCACTCTTAGCTACAAGCCTATCCTTTGATGCCGTGGAGTTGCAAAGATTAGACTGAAAGTGTTCCTAACATCCTGCGCTCTCAGAGAGACGACGGGCAGCCAGACAAGCTGCCAAGCCTTGGGAACAAGCATGCGGAGCAGCCAGACCTCCCAGGACAAGGCAGAGGTGAAGGTGCTGCACTGGGCACCGTTTTGCCTCCAGATCAGCAATGGCATTGACGCTTCTCAAGTCACGTTCAGCACTGGGCAACCCTTCCTGCTTCTCTCAGTGGGGATGTTTCAGTGCCAGCTCTGACAGACACGTACCCAGTCTGAATGCCACCACTCTGCCTCAGATCCAACAATGCACAGGCTGGATTTTGCTCTTTTCTTTCCCACACTACAAGTAATTAAAGGGAGTAAGTCCAGCTCAGAGCACACAAAGGAAATACCTCCAAACATCTGAACATAACCCTCGGGCTAAATAGGGTTATGAAAGTAAAAAAAAAAAAAAATGATAGAAAGCAAAGAAAACAAACAAAAACAGGAAAAAAAAAAAAAGCTGGTGTGAAGACCAGAATGTGCAGTGGTTCCACTTCTGCCTTTACTTGCCAAAAAATGGAGTAAATTAAGTAGCATGGAGAGACAGCAGGCTCAATTCTGCAGGCCAGCTCCTGTATAAGCCTTCTCCTGCATCTGCTCACCTACAGACAACTCTCTCCTCTGGGCTGACCTACAGACTTGGTCTGCTCTCTGGCACGTAGGTAATATAATACAATCCCAGTTTACTAATTTCACCTATGTGCTGCTGTATGAGGGTAGCACTCAAGGTCCAGCCTTTGCTCCTGAATACCAACCGTCCTCTAATGCTGGAGTAATTTTCACTGTAACCCAGAGGGACCAGTGCTGCCGTGGGGTATAACGAGGATGTGATTTCACAAGCTCAGAGTTCCCCTGGGTTCCTCAGCTTTCATTTGGATCCACTCATACATGCCAAATTAATCACAGACCAACAAGAACTGACTGTAAATATGTTGCCCGCCTATGTGTGTATATGCTACTTAATGGAGCATAAAAGGAGAAGAATAAAATCATTTTTCAGATGCTGCAGATAATAATAATAAATAATAATAAAAGCAGAGGTATGTGCCAAATGTGTGAGATCTCAAAGAAAGAAACTGAATGTAAGCAGAAAAGGAGTCAGGTTGGTCCTCAAACCGAGATGCA
Organism: Chauna torquata; assembly: GCA_013399475.1. Lineage (NCBI taxonomy): Eukaryota > Metazoa > Chordata > Aves > Anseriformes > Anhimidae > Chauna > Chauna torquata. The sequence goes on along the minus strand of VXAL01016227.1, from coordinate 247,845 downwards.
AAAGTTAACGAAGTAAAAACACCATTAAACCAAGCACTTTGGATCCTTGTCAAGTTCATTGAAGAGTTAAGATCACATTTTCAGAATGTACTTTTTTTTTTTTTTAAAGATATAAACTCTCTGACAACTATTTTCCATATGGGATTTGTGCTCCTGGCACTTTGTAGTAACTTTGGATTTTTTTCCCTGCAGACCACAATCGTATCTCTCAAGGCATCCTGATCAGATTCAGCTATGGCAGGAATCCTCTTGGAAATCTCTTTACTATATCACCTGGTACCGGTACATGATGCTCTTGGCACACAGGGCCCTTCATGGGCCGCACTGAAAACATCTGATTGCAGTTCTTTAAATATAAGACCCAGTTCAAGTGGCACTAATACACAACACAGTAAGAAGAGAGGCATCTGTGTGAGGGAAGGAGCGGTCCCCACCAGGGCAAAGGGCTTTGCCAGCCATGGAGGTTGATTCAAAAAAACTGAGTAAAGAGCGCAAACAACTGCAATAAACTGACACATCACTGCTAAAACTGTGATGGTTTCACCCCAAAAGCACATGGGCCCATGAGAGTAAAGAGAAAACCACAAAACTCACCCATTAGCTTCATCCCACAGGATGCAGGTCTGGTTGGTCGTTCCCTGTCAGGAGAAAAGAAAGGGGAAAATGAAGCAAATCAGTGTTGTGCTGTTTATGGGGCATTGGGAGCAACAGGAAAGGAATATTCAGGTCCTGTTGAACAGCTTCCACTACTCTAAGCATGGGCTGTGATGCTGCAGACAGACAGTCACAGACATGAGCCCTAGGAACAGCTTCTTTCACTCTTGGCTTGAAAGGTAAAAATAAAATGGGCCTCACTTTGCTGTCCTTCAACACAAGAACTATGCAAGGATTTGACTCCACATCTCTCCTGTCTCCACCTACTGATGTCCTTCCTCTTCCCTCCTCTCATACAGAATCCTTTTGCTGCTCCCTTCTGGAAAGTGGATCAAATACGCCGCGTACTTCTGTGGGACGCAGTTCTCCAAAGAGCCACAACCCTCCAGGAGGCAGCCAGGTGTGTTTAAAGCCCCTGAAAGAGGCTTATCATTAATTCTTCTGCAACTGTCTTAGTGCAGTTTTGAAAATTCTTCCTGGAAGGTCCAAAGCCAATACATGACAGATCTAACACTCATGTTCCAGAGCCTCAGGAGGACATCTGAAACCCACAACAAGATCAGGCCTGGAGGTATGTATATGTCTGACACGTATATCTGCTTGGGGTTGGGCAGGGGAACCTGGAGGGGATCTTCACCTGCCTTTTGCAGCACTGATCACAACAGTAACATTCATGTCTGCAAAGAGTAGTATCTGCAACAAACATTGCAAGCATCAAACAGCCTTTCTTCTCCCTATTCCTTCACCAAGGAAGATCACTGTTGTAGCCTATTTTTTGATGAGCGCACAGCTTTTTGCCCACGACCATCCTCACAGTGAAATGATGAGAATGTGGGACAAGAATGCCCATGCTTCCCTGTGCAAGCAGTGCCATCACACCCCTCCTGCGATGGCAATGCCTGAGGAAGGAGCACAGAGGGGACAAGGTTTGCAAGGCTGACACATACAGTGAATGAATCCTCAGCAGTGAGCAACAACAGGACACCAACAGCAGCCCAATCTCAGGACGGCAGTCAAGTGCCTCAGCATCCTGGATGAAGGGAAACTGAAGGTCCTGCAGTGGCAAAGACAGCCCAGGAGCCCAGCAAAGCTGTCTCCTTCCTTGCAACAACTCATTCCTGCTACACAGAAACAAACACAGATGTGGGATGATGCAGGTTCCCAGGGAAGACTTACATTGTACAGGTGGGAGAATTCAATTTCCAAGGGGGTGAGGAGAGACCGGGGAAATGGCTTCACAGTCACAGAGATGACTTTGGAGTTCAGAACAGTGCTGTTCCTGGGAAGAAAAGTGAAAAGATGTCCTTTAAAGGGAACTGGAGGAAAGCGGAGAATCTCACTGCATCCCTTTGCAAGTGACTCCCACTGCATTCATCACTGGTGGTACAAGGTTTAGCGTGCACAGCGCAGAAGGAATTGGCCCCATTACTTTAAAATGTCAGCAAAGACACTTGCTAGTGATGGACCTTACCCTCTGCCCTTCGAGCTCCCCTCATAGCCACTCTTCATTTATTCCCCCTGGAATGAGACCATCTATGAAACACATTATAGACCCCTATAGCCATTGGACTTAAAGGCCATATCTATCCTGGCAATAAAATGGTCCCAGACACATTTTCTGGCCCTGACATGAAGAGACAGAGTTCATTTCATGTCCTTACGGGGAAAAAAAAAAAAAAAGACAACAACAAAAATCACAACTCTCCTTTCTCTCAAAGGCTAGCTTAATCTGCATTGCAGTACAAGTTTGCCACGGTGGCCTTTAACAGCATGGGTAGTCATGGGACTCCACGTGAAACTCATTACCAGAAACAATGACGTGTATCACCAGCTTCTGAAAATCAAAACCAAATGCAAAGAGGCCAAGCCTCTCATGTGTGGATGTCTAAACATCCATGCCAGACAGATACTCTAATAATGTTGGCAGTAAGGGAGGGCAGTTATCTCCCATGCTCCTGTTCCCTGAAAAGCCAAACTCTTTGTAGGCACTTCATTGGATACTGGACATCTAAATATACAGGGGATCCTGGTATTTCTGCAGCAGGGAAAGAATTGGGCGTCTGAATACATAAAAGGTCCCCATGACCAGGAGCTAAAAATGCTGCCCTTCAAAGTTTACCATCGGTAGCAAAGTGGGAGCCCAGCATCAGGCTGCTCCCAGCCCTTCCTGCACCAATGGACAAGGGAAACCTCTCTCCATCCAAAACTTCACCAAGTCTACTGGCATTGGCAAAATCTTTCGCTTTTCTATCTGGGTCTTATCTTTCTTTTACCAAATGACTACCTGGAAAAGAATTACACTTGCTTAAGAGCAAGTAATTTTAAAATAATAATAATAATAATAATAAAAACAAACATACAAAGAGCCCAAGAATCCAAAAGAAAATAAACTTGGAATCATCCAAGGATGTGTAAGTGGGTGTTCAGAAAGACACTACTGTATCAACAGCAGAGGGAACAGCAACATTTTCAGAAAGTTAAAGAAAGAAAATTATTGTTAAAATAAAAAGAAGCAGGAAAGAAGCAACGAAGCACAAAAATCAGTCTACAAATGATGAGTAAAGGGGAAAGTCAATGGGACTAAATATCAGCTCTAAGCTTTGAAAAATAGGCAGCTGTAGATAAGCTAAAAACTGGAGCTGCTGAAAGGTGAACGTCTGTGATGGCTTCGTTAGTAGCTGGGTCAGCTCTTGGTTCAGCACCACTCAGTATTTGTGTGAGCAACCTATACGACACGGAAACATCCTTTTAAAGGCTGCAGATCACATGAAGATTGATGTGGTGAATGAAAGCAGCAGGATTTGATCTTTCAGTGTGGTAACTCGTTAGAGCACAGAAGATGCTCCCACGCAGACTGCTGAACAGTAGTACCTGACTGGTAGTCCCAGCCCAACCAGAAGTTATCCCAGGGCATCCAGGAATCAGGAAACACATCTGTGCCTGAAAAGTGCAAGGTCTGCATGCAGAGCTACTGGTTCTGCTCAGGGAGCGGTGACCCAAAAGGTACCTGGGCAGACTGACTTCAGCATGAGGAGCTCTGACAGAAAGGACAGAAGTCATGCGGGGCTGGAACAAGGAGAGGAAGCAGTCGTCATCTCTCTGCACCCCTCCTTGTCAGGCTACCTCTGTACCATTGGGTTCAATTCTACTTCTGGGTGGGGAAACAGTACAGAGAGTTCAACGGAGAGACACAAAACGGATCCAGGTGCTGGAGAACCAGCAGACAGATGTCAGTTGAAAGGCATTTCTGACAGTTTCTTGCGTGTGGAGGAGACATCTGGTAGCAGGGGATTTTTCTGTTGCCCACCCAAAGGCCCAGTGCCTGGAAGTGAAAATTCAGCCTTAAAACAAGAGACAGTCTCCTAGCAGAGAAGGCAATTAAGCATCTGAGCAACTTGCCGGGGGAGGTGAGGGACTCAGCATCACGGAGAATCTTTCAGAAAGAAGATGAGTCGCCTTTCCAAAAACATGCTGCAGCCCAGCTTCTGGGAAAGAAACCAAACACACCAAGCTCGGGCTTGGCTAGGAGGTCAGATGAGCTCAGAATGCTCCTGCATGGCCAGAAGGAGCGTGCAAACAGCTGCAAACACGCTGGTTTCTACATGGGGCCATTAGGTTGCTGATTCTCTGATTGCTGCATGTGTCCTCTGCAGCAGTGTCCAGCTGGGACCGAGCATCGCTCACCTCCCCAGCTTGAAAAATCAAGCGTCCTGTATGTCCCCATCTCGATTGTCACAGCTGCCAAGTACCACGGGGCTCTCTGGATCTGAGGGGACAGGGCAACATGTGGCTGAGATAAGGAATTGCTGCTTGGGGGTAAAGTGAGATAATTAGGAAGAGCTCAGCTGGTGCTGTTTGCTGAGTTAAATCTACATTATATTATTATTATTATTTAAGAAAAAATCACTCTGCATAGAGCCAATGTGGTGAAATTCAGGATGTGGGTCCTTAATGTTCACATTTACCCAGGAATAGCTGCTCTCCTTTGTGGTCAGAAACATTTTTACCCCATAGGCAGGTGCTACACAGCTGCATGGTTATTTAAAGACGTTTCCCTTTTTCTTTCTGTGTCCATTTGCACTGTGGTGAATTAAGAGGTACTGCTCTGCTGCTGCTCCTNTCTGTGTTTTCTTTTTTCTCTCTTTTTTTTTTTTTTTTTTTTTGCCTTGTATAACCACAGGTGATTCAGGACTCTGGATTTTTTAAAGAGGGACTGTCCTTTAATTAAGGAATGTCTTAAATCAGATCTCCTGTGGGAGTGCTTTTCGGAGGCTGTGGTGCTGTAGCTGCTGTTTTTCAGAACTCATTCAGTCCTTGGCCAGAAAACACTGAAATACCGCTGGATCATTTGAGCCAATGATGTTTATTGCCCTTCTGATCTAATTCCCAGTGCTGTAATGGAAGATATTACAGAATACAGTTGGCTGGCTTGCTAATTCCTCTCTGCACTCACTTGGAGCTCTTTTGCCATTGCCAGTGCTAAATCTGTAGGTATTTAAATGATTATCAGTGAGAAGAGATGCCCTGGTGTTTATGGTAAATGGGCTTACGCTAATCAGTGCAGAACAGATTTAGAAGGTGCCTTAGGATGCTGAATTTACTGCCTCAGTACCAGCCTCAGAAAAAAAAAAAAAAAAGTGAGATAGCAAGAGAAAGAGAGAGAAGAAAAGGAAAGAGAGTGCTGAACACAAAAGCTTCGGTGCCCGAGGCGGTTTGCAAGGGCCGGGAACATGGTAGACATGTGCAGCCAAGCGTGCCGCTCTGCTCCTCTCCTCTCCCTGAGCCTGTCTTCTGCCGTGATGCTCTCAAAGGGCTCAACTGGTCAACCATGCCCCTATCTCTTAAGCCCCCTAAACTCCTAGTGATAGGGAAGGGAGCAGGAGGACCCTTTCCTGGAGGGTAAGGGGGTGGCAGAGAGCAGGCAGCCAGTGGGCAGGGAAGCAGCAGCAGCAGCACAGTGCTTCCCCTCGCACCAGGGGCGCACGGGTGGGAGGAAGCCTTCCTGCCCCTCCAGCAAGCAAAGTCTAACATATATGAGCATGGTCCCACCTGAATATCAGTTGGTGGGGGTCAAAACATTTACATCACTGAGTCAAAGCCTGCCACGTTGCACCTTTGGTATTTCCCTGGAAGTCCAGGGCTCTGCAACCAAGGGGACCAGCAGGAATAACTGGTGATGCTCCCAGCTGCTTGCCCTGCCCAGGCAGACCCCTCTTCACAGAATCACACAGAATCACAGAATGGCTGAGGTTGGAAAAGACCTCTGGAGGTTTTCTGGTCCAACCCCCTGCTCAAGCAGGGACACCTACAGCAGGTTGCTCAGGAGATGGCTTTTGAATATGTACAAGAATGAGGACTCCACAACCTCTCTGGGCATCCTGTTCCAGTGCTCTGTCACCTGCACACCACAGAAGTGCGTTGTGATATTCAGGGGGAACCTCCTGTGTTCCATTTTGTGTCCCTTGACTCTTGTCCTGTTGCTGGACACCGGTGATAAGAGCCTGGTTCCATCCTCTCTGCGCCTCCCTGCAGGTGTTTATGGACATGAATGATGTCCCCTCGAGCCTCCTATTCTCCAGGCTGAACAGTCCCAGCTCTCAGCCTCTCCTCATAGAAGAGGTGCTCCAGTCCCTCCATCATCTTGTGGCATTTCATGGGACTCTCTGCAGCATGTCCATGTGTCTTGTACTGGGGGGCCCAGAACCGGACCCAGTACTCCAGGTGTGGCCTCACCAGCTCTTACCTCTGGAGCGAGAGGATGTTGCCCACATTCCGGTACAGCACGGTCCCCACTACAAAGACAGAAGAGTCGTCCGTCTCTGCAAGACACCAGAGGAAAGGGAAGAAGAAAACAGCACTGAGACAATCAGGATGTCATCTGTCCCCAGCTGACACCATTTCCCCCCCCAAAAATCCACCAGGAGAGCACACAGGGCATGGCAGAGAAGGGGCTGGATTCAGATCTGTGCTTTCTCCTTCCCTTGCCCTGTGACAGAGAGAAATGTTTTCCCCATGGCACACAAGGTGACACCCACGTGCAGGACTGGACCTCTCACGGGGGTCTCTGTTGGGACACAGCCATTGCCAGTGTCGCTGTGGTGGGATGCAAGTGCCTGCTGCCACCACATCGGGTCTCCACCGGTCCTAAGGAAGGAATGAGCACCTTTGGGGTGATGCTGACTGTCTGCCCTCAGGCAAGGCTCACTTATCCTGAATGACCAGCTTGCTGCTGTCCCATTCAGAAATCCCACCAATCCCTCTGACAGCACCAGAGCGGGCAAATATGCAGGGCGAGAAGGTCTCTTGCAGCCACCCAGAGGCATTCGGACTCATCCGCAGCTACTGAGCTGTCAGAGAGAAGACCTGCACTTGGGCAGACAAGGGCAGCCAAGGAGGGGAGATGTCCCACTGTGCCCGGCCTGACCCCACAACTTCTTCGCTGCCTCGGTAAGCTGCAGGGGCCATGGTCCCAGATGAGCCTGAATCATCTGTGCGACCTCCGGGCACGTCACTTGACCTCCTCCTCTGCCTCACGCAGCCCAGCTGCAGAAAGTAAGAACTTCCCTGGAAAAAGCGCAGGCAACAGAGGCAGCCCTGAGGCCAAGTTGTCAGGGGAAGAAGAAATAAGTCACTTGGAGATGAAGAAGCCTGGGGAAGCAGCCTGCTGTGGGGCTTCTCTGATGTCTCATACTGAGGCTGAACTTAGAATGCGCCCACTCAGTGCAGGGCAAACACAGCTCTGGATGTCTTTCTTCTTTGTCAAATTAGGCTCAAATGAGACAGAAGGTGAAAGCCAGGAGAGACTGACAGACAGGCTTGCAGAGCAATTGCACAAGCCCTGCTTGTCTAGAAAAGCCGACACTGTCTTTTGGCCTTTCCTATGAATCCCTGTGCAAACAAGGATCCTGCTGCCTTCAAAGAGAGTTTTCCCTCTTTGTGCTAAGAGAATGCAGGAGGACATTTACAGAAGCAATGTGTGCTCCTATGAGACTGTGAGCAAACAAAACCCTAAGTCCCATGGGCTGGGTTATCACGGCACCCTCCCAAGAAGGCAAAGGATCCTGATTGTAATAGAGTTGAGGTTTGTCTCTTTTGGTCTGGGACAGACCTTTAACACTGCAGCTGCCCATCAGTCATGTTGTACAAAAGTGAAATCCTCTGATGTGCTCCCCAGCTGGAGCAGCATTGCTTTTTGGCCATGTAACACCTCCTCAGCGATGTTCAATCACCAGCAACTTTTGCACAGCCTGCAGCCCAAGGGGCACATCACCCTGCTATATAAACTAATGCTGGCCCACTGAAATCAGCTGTGCAAAGTCAGCTCCCAGCGGTGAGGGCCTGTTATTGGCCTCTCCCAGCTACCTGTCTCCATCACTTTGCTCAGGATGGATGCCCCTATTCCCTGTGGCCAAGGAAAAGTGAAGAGAAATACTAATTGAGGTGCATCTCCACTGTTAATGAAGGAAGTAAACCCTCGAAAAGAGATCACCAGCACAGGATGCTGAACAACGCAGGGGTAGTTCATCCCTGGTGGAACAGGACACCATGGAGAGGAGAGGACTGACATGCAGTTGGTCCTTCGGGGTAAATTTCACTTTTTGTTTACACAGTGCCTACTGCCTAGCGGCTCTACAGCATCCCTCTGCAATGATACTTGTCAGACATCTGGAAGACAGCCCCATAAGGAAGCAGGTGAGGCCACCTAGGACAGCCCTCAGTCCCAGAGCAGGTTCAGCTCTGCCTACGTCTGATGCCAGAAGTGTGTCCAGTGAGTGATTAAAGGTTTCCAAAGGCGGAAGCTCCAAAGCTCCTTAAATAAGCTGTAATAGCCCTCCCAACAAGCCCTAACTTCTTCCAGGAAGATAATGCCATCTTCAAGGCACAACAAAACAGAAGCTGTATTGGACTTGGTCCTTGCTCTGCCATAGACTCACTGTTTACTCTGGAGGTGTCACTTTACTCTTCTTGGTCTCAGATTCCCCAGGCAGAAATGATGGCTGTGTTATTTCCATCCCTGCCAGGAAATCCCATGACATGAGGTCCTGGTATGAGAAGAGAAGGACAAAGGACTTCTGACAGATGCAACTCATGGTCTCCTGCCTTAGTCCCAGTGAAGGACAGCACAACCTGGTGCAGCAACCAGCAGCCTGCTCTCTCAAAGCCACTAAGGCCACACCAGGACATCTATAAGAAAAAATACATTTTCCCAGCAATAGGCACAGCTTAGGGTCCTGCTTTGGAAAATCCAGGGATCAATCCTGCCAAATGCTAAGGCTCCCTGCCAGAAGATGAATACCTTAAGTGTGTTGGTTGCTGGGGCTCACATCCAGGCAAAGGCTTTCCTAGCAGACCCAGACCCACCAGTTGCTCAGCCTGATGTGCTGAGCCTCAGCTGCTCATCCTTAGATGGCCCTTCCAGGACCAGATCCAGTCTTGGAGAACATGTACAGCACTGTTTGCTTACATGGCCGTTCCTTTATTACACCTGCCTTTCCTGTGCTGGTTAACCATAACTCTTAAGGTACCAACAGAGACAACTACTCTTGCATACACCTATTAGGAACCCTCCACATTCAGGGAGGCATGAGAGACTCGTTTCAATACCCAACATGCCCTGCAGAGGATCACGGACTGAGCTCAGTACTCATATGCATCAAGAACAGAGCAACCCAGCAGACATAGGGTTTTTTTCACTTCTTTCCAGGTTCAGAAGCCTTGGAAGAAGCAATCACCAAGATAGCGCTGCCCTGAGTTTTTGTACTGACTCTTGCTCTTTTTTAAACATGCTGCTGATCTGGGAAAAGACATACATCCAAATCCAGGCACTGAGCCTGCTCCTGAGCTTGTGCAAGGAGTGCAGATTCGACCCTTGGTCTGACCACATCTAAAAGCCTTATTTGCACTCAGCAATGCTATTGTAAGCTTTTGTAAGCCAGCTCAGCTGGAAGCAGAATTTGAAGACCAGCCAAATGGAAGGAACCTCTCATAGAAAATGAAGAAGACATTTTCTTCTGGAGTGCTCTGACCATGCTGCCTACCTGCCAGCCCCGAAGACAGGATGCTCTTGGAGACAGTGACCTTGTCCTCCGAATTCTTGGCCCAGTCCACCATGCCCCTCCAGCCTTTCATGGGGAAGGTGATGTCAGTGGCTGCATTAGCAGGCAGCTTGTGAATGCCGAGGACTAGAGGGAAGCAACAAATAAAACCAGTAACAAGACCAGTCTCAATAAATTCACACATGCTGAAAAACCCACTGGAGGCAATAGTGGAAAATCAGGTAGCAGAACCATGAGGAAGGATCTCAGTAGCTCTAGGAATGATGCTGTCTTCAGGTATTGTTTGTGCATGAAGGAATATGACATGAATTGTTAGGGCTCATGCTTCTGTTCATTGAAAAGGACCTGCCTGCACTAAACCTGGCAGAAAAGAGGTCGTTCTACTCCAGCATCCTGTCTCCATGAGTGGCCAGTAGCAGCTGCTTAGAGAAGTGTAAGAAAGAACAAAGCAAGAGTTCTCTTGTCCTGTCCTCCCAGCTTCCAGCAGTCAGCAGGACTTCCTCAGCTAGTGGTTGCATCCAGACCATCAACTTTAATAGCCACCAATGGACATCTCCTTTGTGCATTTTCCTAATCCCATCATGAACCCATCTGTACTTTTTGGCTTCTGCAACATCCTCTGGCAACAAGTTCCATGCTGTGATTGTGCACACAGCATAAATCAAACACTGCCTGCTGTTTGCTTGCTGCCTCATCGCTTCATTGGCTGTTGTGTGGCTCTTGCATTAAAAAATAAAAGGAAGCAGCTTAATTCTTCCTGGTTTGTCATCTGTTCTCCATTCATGGTTCTATAGATATCTGTCAAGTCTCTCCATGCCCATCTCTTCTTCAGGCTGAAGTCCTAGCTTATTTGGAGAAAAGCCACCCCATAGTTATGATCATCCCTGTCTTTCCCCAGACCTTTTCAAGTTCCGCCACCTGCTGACTTCCCTCTTTCCCTCCCACATCCCAGGTTATGCATATTGCACTGCAATTACAGCTTCCTGGGGTCTATACCCAACATGGGGAGTGCAAATCAGCTCACCCAGATTGTCCGTCACTTGATAGGAATCCCGGAAATCTTTCATGCGAAAGCCGATGACATCAATGAAATCCTCCATAAGCCTGAACAACTCCTTGGCATTTGGCCCCATCTGCAGAAAGAAGGAGAATACTTAGTAGCACAGATAATAAAAAGCACAGAAAGAGTTTCTCTGTTTTGTCCTCACATGTGTACTGGAAGCATACACTGGATATAAGGGAATATTATGGATTTGTGAAGAATGAGGGCTGGGAGGTGCTAAGGAAGCCGAGAAAAAAGTAACGGATAGGAAACAGTAATTTATAAAACTGAGCAGGGAGGGCAATATCTCAAAGCAAAGCAAAAAGAAATATCTGGGACTCTCTGGAGCAGAAGATAACCTATCTCATCTTCTTCCTCAGGATTATCTCTACTACCAACCACCCCATGCAGAGCAAGTAAGTTACTGCTGATGTTTGCTATGGTCCTCTTCCTGCGGTTACTGCAAGAAGAGAAACTTGCTAGACAGACCCTTAGCAGCCATGATTTAATGTAGCTCCGCTGTATTTCCAAGTCCATTGGCTGGAGCATCTGGCCCAGCCTAGCTATAAACAAGCCACTGGCACCTGCAATTGCCCATCCAGAGACATCACGTCAGAAAGTGAAGAGGTGGTCAGTGTTGAAGCTCTACCCTATGTTAAATTCTGAGGGCCTTTATCAAGCCTTAGACTTCCCTTACCCTCAGGTACTGCAACACTTGGCCTGAGAAACATGTTCAGGCTTCTTCTGACTCTCTCTATATATGTTAGCTACTGAGAGGGAGCCCATGAGACCTTGCCCCTCACCAGGACAGTTAATTTTGCTGTCATTCCTCTGAAAGCAGCCACACCAAGCCAAAAGCTCCAGCCTACGTTGTTGACATGCACAAAGGGCAGGTTTCTAGCAGGCTGGTTTTTAGGCTTGCTGCCAGAAGGGATGTTTGGGAGAACGTTTCTTACATGTGACAGCATAGAAGCAGCACAACGGGATCTCAAGGGAGAAGCAGGGAACAAAACTGAAGGGAGTGCTCACTGCTTTCCCTTCCACCTGGAGCATCTCAGGGACCTTTGGATGCCCCAGTTTGATGAGACAAACTAGAAAAGAGGTGAACAGCAAGGTGGTGAGAGTGGGGAGATCGCTGCTGTCTTCTCTTGTTCTTTGTTGAATTTCCAAGTGTTGTTCTTCAGTCTGAGCCTTCTTCTAGATCAAAGATAAGTATGCTCTGGTGCACTTCAGAGAAATCCAGGCTTAAATTCTGGAAGGAGGGAAGAGCATTCTCAAAGGTAGGAATCCAGCCCCTAAGCACTTTTCCTGAGATGAATCAGTCCGTGTTTAATGACACAGAGCATGACAGCCCTGGAAGAAAAGCCTTTTGAACAACTTTGGCCAAGCCCAACACCGGAAGCACCTGCAACCTTAAATTCATGCCTTCGTATGAGCAGGAGAAGAGGTAGAAAAGTGATGTGGGTGATGTTTGTATATTTAATACAGTCCATCACAACCTCACCTGGTACCTCGATCATAGTTCACTGAACCAGATCTCTGACACAGGCTTGTCAGCCAGTTGTTGACCCAAGTCAGAAACTACCTGAAAGGGAAACCATATCCCAGCAATACAAAGGGCTGCCTTTGGAGCAAAAACGGTCCAACAAACATGTGCTTAACAAGGATCTCCAGAGTCTAATGTCAAATCCCAGGCACCAGATCACATAATTCTATGCAGAAAAGCATCGTGGTCCATTTTCATGCTTTCCATTCTGTTGGCAGCACCTCACTCTCCGGATAACCAACCTGCTTCTTGCCCAGTCTGTGTTGGAGCTTCTCTGTCTCTTTTCTCTTTCCTTTCCTGGTGTTTCCCACATGATAAAGACATTGTCAATAATTCTTCTTTGCCTGCATTTTGCCAGACATTCATAGGCTGTTAAACAATAACTGTTTTTGCAGTGGCTGATTTCATAAAAGATAATCCACCTGGAGTGAGCTGTGCTGACTACCTGTCTTCCTCAAAGCACAGTCTCCTACAGGGGCTTAGCAACCACCACGAGAGGTCAAAGAAAAGCAGTTCAGCTCATTACGTCTATTCTTCTCCTTTTCCACCGTTTTCACAGTGCTTTCAGATCCTCACCATAACTCAGATCTCCTGAGTGGCTGATCGGAGTGGAAGGGACAGCTGAGGACAAGCAGGACAGAAGGACAGAAGGATGGGATGGCGAGTGTAAGGGCAAAGAGTGCAGGGGTGGCCATGCATGTCTCGCTGTCTGGCTATCCAAAGAAAGCTTGGTGAGACTAAAACTGTATCAGGATCAGATGAAAAAGTCCTGCCAGTACAGCAGGTGCGCACATAAGGAGAAGCAACTGAGGAAGCTATTTTTAACAGTATATTTTTGTATTCGATTATGGATTCAAATCACAAAGTCAAATTAACCCCAAGCTACACTGGCCATTGTCTGTCAGGCTTCTATCATATAATGGCCAATACAACCTCCCCCAAAAACATGATAGCCCTTCTCTATCTGAATACATTTCTGGTTTATTTTATTTTATCTTATTTTATTTTATTTTATTCCCTTGAACAACACCTCTGCCTGAGGGGCCTCTGGGCACTGGAATGTGAGACTGTAACGAAGTTGGGTTTATTTTTAATGAGGAAATTGGGAGCCAAAGCCTTTGTTTTAAAAGAACTGGTTAACCTTGTGAAACATGAGGCCTGAATTTGCTCCATCAGCTTTAAGCGATAAGGACAGAGACTGCTGAAACCTCTTTGTCATCCAGTGCCTGAAGATCTCTGAGGGCAGCTTCTGTCCTAAAGCCGCGGTGTTGGGCTGTCATCACCATTTCCACTAAAATAAATGCCAGGCAAATGTTGTCTTCATGGTAATTTAGACCATCGTGGTCCCACTCCTCATGCAGGTTGCTGCAACAGTGGCAGCACGCTGGGCTGTATCTATAGGTGCAAAGAGCAGATTCTACTCGGAAAGCCAATGGGAACAAATTGCCACAGAGAGTAAGCTGATGCTCTTTTTATGGGGATCAAGGGGATTTCCCTGTTGTCATGACAACTCATCAGTTTCCTCTGCACTATTCTGAAATATGTACACACACCTGTAGGCTTGAAATTGAGCGTTTGGTCCCCTATCTCGCCTGGAGCCAGACTGTGCCATCCACTTCCAAATGCAATGGGAAAACGCCTGATCTCAGGGAGAAAGGATAAGACGTCAGGTCCACAGGGCTGCTCAGCTCTTGGTGGAGGGTCTGTTGCTTGAAGGAACTGTAGCACACCTGAGTATTCAGGTCCTGTCTCACATTCTGGACTACCGAGTGTGCACCTGGCGTGAAGACTACTTCCCAGAGGACTTCCCTGGTTGGGATGAATATTGGTTTTCTGTGTCAAACGACTTTTTCTTGTTTGTTTAGTATTTCCAGAACTCTACGATGACTTTTGCAGCAACAAATGGTGGTTAAAAAGGGGCTGCTATGTTCTGGTTCACACCTATGTGTACCTTCCATAGGACTGATCTCACAAAGGCTGTTATGGTCCTTGCCCAGGTTATTTTTTAAGCTGTTACCAAAGCAAGCTGGTGTTTTTGTTCCAAGGTGCAATAATGAGGAATGGACATGGAAGGAATGAACAGTAACACCAACCCATCCACCAGAACTGCTGCTGGTCTGAGGCAGAACCATTTCACTCTGATGCAATCCCCTAAGGCTGCAGTGAGATGAAGACATTGAGCAGCACAAGGGCTCACCAAGGGAATGGGAAAGGGACAAGGAATAGGACTCTCAAGCAGGGAGAGTAAATGGGACAGAAGAGACAAAGGGTAAGTATAACATGGATAGAAAAACAAACCATGCCTCCCCCCAGTATACGAGGCGTTAGCTACAGAATTATTCAGCAAGATTCCAGACCTTGAGAGCAGAGAAAGAAAGTAAAATATAATTGAATCCTTGCTCATCTCACTCTGAGCAGAACCAGAAGCTCAGGTGAGGTGAGCACAGCTCTGAACTAGGAAAATCCTGCCTGTCCTGCATCTTTGTACCCGTGTAATCCCACTGCTTTATCTTGGCAAGAGGAGAAGACGAGATTTATAGGAAGCCAGGAGGGCTATCAACTCCTAACCCAGCTTAATCTCTGAGATCCAAAAATAATCCAAAATTTGGTATTCACTACCAGTTTTTTTGTTTGTTTGTTTGTTTGTTTGTTTGTTGTTGTTGTTGTTGTTGTTTTGCTGTTACTCATGCAGAGACTCTGGCTTAGGGCTGAGATCCTGTGGCTTACTGAGTTACTCCATAAATATGACTCAGGCTGGCACTGAGCTCGCCCGAATGACTAGTTGCATGTAGCAGCTGATTGGTAGTAACTCCTTCAGAGGTGGTCAACTCTGAAGCTGGTCAGAGGTGACTATATCCAAGTTCTCTGTCTCTTTCATCATAAAGAGTTATCCAAGGAGAATGGCACTGGTGGATGGAGATATTTTGTGGTCTGAAACAGATTCATGTTGCACACAATGCATCATAGACAAGAATAGTCATGCAGACCCTTGGTATTTCCCCTTGTCATGGCTTAAGCCTATGCTGAAAGCCTGACTTGTTTCACAGAAGGTGATGAATGTTCATACCAGCTGAGCTTCCTCCCATTTGTCTCGGTTTTCCTCTGATAAAAGGTTGCTGATGATCTGGACAAAGTTCTGGAGAAAGGAGACAAAAGAAGAAAAAAGGGATAGTTAGCTAAACATGACCCACTCTAGGAAGGACATGGTGGTGCACAAGGAACATGTGAGAATCACCTGTGCTCCAAGAGTCTTCTCATGGTCTTGTTCCCAAAGGTTCCCATGGCATTTCACAGGCCTCTGCCCCCAGGGATGTTAACAGCAAAACAGGTTGCAGTAAAGCCTTTTTCCCAAGGACTTCACTCTAACTACTATACCTGCTAAGGCACTGGACTGGGAATATGTTTTGAGTCTATTACTGAAGATTTTTAAGAACAAATTAAACAGATGTCTGTCAGAAACTGTTTAAAAACAGACGTTCTTGCTTTGTATAAATCACTTCCTATCTTATTTCCTACTATTTCCATTTTTTTTAGCACAAGGAAACTTTTTTTTTGTCATTTTTCCTCTGTCACTTTTAAAGAGAAGCAGTGAGAGACTTATGCATGGCAGTACCTTTATTTGACCATGCAGCACACAATGAGAAGGAAGGAGACAAGATATTTCAAGAGCATTGATTTTTTTTTTCTCCCATTTTACCACCCCTTGCAGATCCTGTTGGAGCAGTTTAATGTTTCGAGTCATGTGGTGATAACCTATCTCAAGGGCATATCTTGTAGCCACTCTGCATGCAACTGCTGAAGGCAAAATCCTGGGGTGAGAAGCCATAGAGACATTCTCCTACATAAACATCCAGATACCCTATATCACAGGATCATCTTACCTCTAGTCATTAGACTGCAATCCCTTCCAAATAATGTTCTCATATCAATTAGACTCCACAATAAGTGCTATCAGGTTGAAATAGTTCAGAGTGACTTTGTTTTTCAGGTTCTGACTTTATAAGCCAGGGAGAAACAACCTCAAATGGAGGGTTTGTTAACACGCAGAGACACTTCAGTCAGGCAGAAAATACTCCTACTCTTCATCAGCATAGAATCAGTTCAAAAGGAGGTAATCAAATCTTGAGCCCTGTGCATGCACACACACCTGCAACCTAGCCTTGCCAACCAGGATATGCATCTCAACTCACCTGCACATCCCCAGAAGTTGGGCTATGATAAGCCCTACGGAAGATTTCTGTCATGTTCCTGAGTACATCAATGGTAGACAGCAAGTCCCCACTGTAGCTGGTCCCATCCTGGGAGATTTCCACAAGGTTTTGGATCACTTCTGACAACCCGTCTCCCATCAATCCACGCTGAGCTTTGGAAAGATGTTCCCTGGTCTGAGGAACAGAAAGAAACATGACAAACACTTTAGTGCCAGTCAAAGCCAAGTTAATGAGCTCAGTGAAGGAATTGCTGGGGGAAGGTTTATGATCTTCCTTGTAATTCAGAGCACAGATTAGATGAATCTAACAATCTTTGCTAACCTGAAAGCCTGTGATATTTTCAAAATGATAGAAGAGCAAAAGCCAATTTTTCTGTACGTCTACAAAGAAAAGGTTGTGTGTATGTTCAGAAGAGGTTATTCTACTACACAGACACTATTCTGCTGCTAACCCAAGGCCAGCCAGCAGAAAATTTTTGCCCTAAAATCTCATTTTCTTATAACCAATTTGGACCTATTTTAGGACAGACTGCAGCTCATCCTGAAAAGGAAAGGACAGTTCTCATAAAGACAATACCAGTTTAGGGCAAGCCACAGAAGACCAGCAGAAACAGGAGGATTCATCACAACAATACTTTTACAACTAATGAAAAGTAAGTGGCTTGTTTAAAAGTGTTACAGTCACAGTCATTCTTATGGATAATGTGATATGGAAGGCCTGGTAGGACCTGGATTCTGTCAAGCTAGATATTAAAATACCCAGTGAGGAACTATCCCTTGTCCATGGAGAGCCCATGCTTCAAAAGCTAAGCAGACAAAAACAGTGAGATAAAACCATGGCAGAGCTGACACCTTCCTTTCATGTGGAAATGCTGCTTTCCTTCTTCCTTATAACTCTAACACTGCAAAAAGCATTTGGGGGGATCCCAAACCCATTAAGCGTTGAAGTCAGACTGCCTTACCATCATCTGTATGTTCCTGTAATCAATAGAAACACACTTGACGTATGTTGGAGGCTCCCAATAAGCTATCCCTTCTTCATCTAAAGTGCATCTTCGAAGGATCAGCCCTAGAAGAGGAAAGAAAAGAGCATGGGAGTGGGGGTAGTTGGATGAAAAGCCAAGCACCTTCATGGAGGCCACCCAGAACTGGTCAATGCAGCTACGTAGGCTCACCTACCAGCACAAAGGGCAGCAGGGGTATCTGCAAGTGCTTGAGCACTATGTGGGAGAGGTTCTCTTTGTTTCCTTCTCCTGTATTTTCTTATTGAGGGGCAGGACAACAAAAGGAGATGCGGATGAAAACAAAGCCTAACAACTGGGACATGGCTGGTCAAGGCAAAAGAAGGTTTAATTTGCCCTGTAGGGCATGTTTCTTCCTGGTTCAGGAAGTCCCACGAGCCTCCCCAGGTGGCATGGTCTGGTACGTGCAACCAAACCAGCCACACTGGCTTCTGCTGCCTACACAGTCTCAACAAGAATAAATATCCAACAGCACAATCTTTGCGTCAGCTGAGAAACTCTGAAAGCTGCCTGCAGTCCTCCCCCAGGCCTTTCCTTAGCTTCAGTTTACAGTGAATTTTGCAGTGGTAATCACATGTCTTTGCAATGCAGAGGAACAGACATATCAGTGAGGAGAAAACAGACAGGAATCACCTTGCCCAAGCAATTACACTGCCATTTGGAGAGTCTCTGAGGAGCAGGCTTTGCTGGGTCCACAATCCCATTGGTACTGCTAAATGATTCAGTGACCTATGGATACAGCCTTCTTCTAGGCTAGCTTTTGGAATGACACTGACCCTCCCAGGTTGCATGTGTCAAAGAGAGATACAGGGTTTTCTGTGTCCATCAACCTCACTCAAACAGAATAAAACCTTAATGTCCATTACAGATACTGCTGCCCCCTTTCTGTTCCTGTCTGGGAGTGAGAAACATCCAGCTGAGGACGATCTCCACCACCAGAACATATACAGGAGCCTTCTCCCCTGCTTTCCACTCCTTAGGGAACACGTGGCTGCAGCCACAACAGGTAACACCTGGATGCCCAGGTCCTATCACTTCACACCACCATGGCCAGATTCTCAACTAGAACACTTGAATATAAGTTTAGAGAATTGCTTTGGTTTCTAAGAAGGAGTGGAAAGCACCTAAGTGGAAGTGCAATGCATTTCAGGTTTCCTACTTTTAGATACCAACTTCTTCTATGGTCAATGAAGAGACATATAATGCCCAAGACTAGGAGACTCTAGTAAAGCCCAGCCTGCTTCTGTAGAGCTACTTGTAGTAATAGGGTTGACATACCACAGCAGCCCTTGATAGTGAAGCTGCCCCAGGACTAGGCAGTAGCTGGATGGGATACCACCTCAGATTGCCCATTATGGATCAAGAGGTTGCTGTTAAATAGTTAGGAACCTCATAAACCCAGAGACTGTTTACTTAGCCTTGAGCAAAGGGCAGAAGGCCCATTTGCTCATCCTGTCCCACAACCAGGTTGTCCTCATCCAGGAGGCAAAGGATGAAGGATGAACTGAGGGTGGGCCAGCTCCCTGGCCATGGCATGCAGTCATCCTTACCGGTGGCATTGCGAGGACACCGGACAGCTGCAGCATCCCCAGCAGGCGTCTCTTTCCAAACCACAGAGGCAAGACTTTCCTCATCACAGATCTCATGGGGTTCTGCAGGGAAGGAAAAACTCCATTGGCAAATTTCCTTCTCAGGAGGGATATGGAAAAAGGGATGGAAAGAGGAAAGAGGGGAGCATGGTCAGGAGGGAAGAGCACTGTGGGGTGAGCCAGGAGGCCTGGAGCTGAGCTCCCAGCTCTGCAGCTGCTTGGTGCATGGCCCCTGACAAAACCGCTTAACCTCTCTGGGGTTTGCTTTGCCTGTCTGAAAACTGGGCCTCTCTCCATCCTGAGAATTAGCTCACTAATATGCATGTAACAACCTGGGAAAGTCCTCCTACACGCCTGCCCTGCCTTGTGGCAGCTCTTTGGAAGAAAGTAGCTTTTGCTACACCCTGCTAAAGAGTTTTCTGTTCTCATTTAAAGGGGAGACATCCAGCTTTTGGGGGTGAACTTCAAGGCTCCAAACTTGATTCCTTCCATCCTTCGGGGTCACCACACAGGTTTTGGGTTGGATGTCTTAAAAGAGGTTCTGCATAAAAAAAAAATGGAGTAAGAACAAAGGAAAGAACAAGTAGATGAAAAAAAAATGTGGATATATTCCCTGTGTGGGCTTCATTCAGGCCTTCTGTTCGCTGCCATCTTATGTGAGGACACAGGAAGAAGAACCAACAGGCTGGATTGGCATTAGCAGCTCATTTCCAAACACTGCTGCAGAGTTCAGGAGGACTGCAGAAATGTGCAAAAGATGTTTGGAGATGTTACAGAAAAAGCCCTTTGGAAGGACAAGGTTTTCAGCTGCTTCTGCCGGTGAGTGCAGCTGAGATGGCCCCAGAGTCTGTGGGACCTGAGAAAATACATCCATCACAGAAGGAGGGGTTTGTGCTGAGAAACTCATTACTTGCAGGGCATAAAACAAAGGGAACCATGAATAGGATGTTGAAGCTATTTATCACTCCTGAGGGTGGGGAAAGGGGAAATTATACTTAATGTTTTTCAATTACAGATTTATTTATTGTGCATTTAAAGCCACCAGTAAAGAGAAAGCTGAGTGTGCATGCCTGTGACTGGCCAGGAGTGGCAGCTGTAAAGCCAAAGCCAACCAGCCGTGGAGCTGGGCAGCTGCCTGCTGAGCTTCCTTCCCATGTAGGAAAGCGCTGCCCATGCCAAAGTCCAGTGGTGCCAGTAGAGATGTGCCAAATTTGCAGGGAAAATGTACATTTGCCATAAAGAAAAAGATGGGGCATTGAGTTTTCATGCTGCTGCTAAGGGATCTGCTGGGCATGGATGACCCTGAAGGCATCCTTCTACAAGGGACATGCAGATGTAATGATATAGCTCATTTTAGGATCTGTGTTAGTAGCAAATCCCTGGGGATGGATGTACCCCACAGATGCTCTGGAACTACCCAGAGCACCAAACTGGCAGTGGGGAAGGCTCAAAACCAACATTATGGGCAAGGCAAGTCCTGCTGCTTTGAAGAACTTACAGAGGACCCAATAAGCTGCCTACATAACACAGCTCCTGGAGTCAAGTTCCGAGACCATGTATCTCCAACCCCAGTTGCATTTCAAATACAAATTCCTCCCTGGTGCATCCAGTAGACACTGATAATGAACGAGTTACACTCCCTGCTTGAAAACAGATGTTTTCTCCTGTTTTAAAATTTCCTTTTGAGTAATCACTATTATAATGAAATCCCAAAGGGCGAGCAGGACCCCTGCTGTGCTCTGCACATACGCAGAAATAGTCCCTACGCCAACCACTCATGACTTCTGTAGATAAGGCAAAACATGGGCAAAAAAGTGGCAGTTTTATTTCCAATCTGTTGACAAGGAGCTGTAGGACAGTGAGATTAAGTCATCCAGTTGTGAGCGGCACTTGGTCACCTAGACAGCCTGTTGCAGAGCAAGGAGCTGAATGCAAAACTCCTGGCCCAGTGCTTTGGCTGTGGTCACATATTTTTCACTTTGAACCGTTGTCCAAAGGAGGGTTTGGGGCATGGGGTGGGAAGCTTCTAACACCCTCGGCTGGAAAGCAACAAAGCAAGCACAACACGTCTAAAAGCAGATCTGACCTCCCCTTTCTCCTTCTCTGACCTCAAAGCTCCCCAGTCTCGCACCCCTGCAGTCTCCCTGGGGACCGCTGAGGGATGCTGTAGATCAGAGATGCTCTTCAGAAGTACACTGATTGTCTGGCATTGTCTTGCCAGTGAGTGCAGAAGCAATTCCCAGGCCAGGAGAGAATCATTTAATCTTTTTTTTTTTTTTTTGATGTTGCTTCATAACAATATCCTTTTTACCAGAGTAACCTGTTTGCACTGGGAGATTTTAATAACTAACCCAATTAAGCTCAATTCTTCTGTTCAAATCAAATCATGCCAGCATTTGATACTTTCTCGAGAACAAATTGAGTGGGTTTATTTTTAGTCACTGACAACTCCCCACCTTTTCCTCTCCCTGCAAATTAACGACTGCAGCAAGACCCTTCTGATTTCGAACCCTAGCAAGGCTCAGTGCCTCAGACGTGCCTTTCCCTTTTGAGTGCTGTGCAGGTATCAGCCCCTGCGGACACAGAAGAAAAGATTGGGCTTGTTCTGCCAGGGCCCCAGCTGGCACACACTGAAGCTGAACTAAATCTTCATCGCTCTGTAGACACCACCAGACGACCCGGTGCTAAGCCTTTCTGTGGCGAAGGAGAGCTTTGCGGCTGAGTTAGAAGAGACTCTCACACGCCTCTGCTAATTGAGAGGCACAGCTTGCAAGGAGAGGTGATGTCTTTTATTACAGCATAGCTGCAAGGAGTGAATATGCTCTGTTATCTTCTGGCTAAACTGAGTAAAACTTCTGCGCTGAAGTGCTTTGGCTTTTATCTGTCTTCAGGAATTTGCAAGGGACTCCGAGGGTCAGCTGTCCTGAACACCACAAATCCGCCCCCAGAAGTCTCTGCATCAAATTTGCTGTCTCTGTGCCGAGCTACAGCCTGTCTTTTAGGGAGACACCTGCTCCTCATGAGGACAGCTGGGATGCCACCACAAGACTCTCTCCCATCGCTCACTAAGCCGCTCCAACAATTAATTACCCTCTCAGTCAAAAATCAGTGCCCGTTACGATCGATGCAGTCTGCCTGCCAACATCACACAGGCCATTGATTCCCCACCAGCACTTTCACCTGCAGGGACTTTAACCAAGATTAAGAAAGAAAATAGAAATGGTGTGCCAGAGTGTTTTTTGGCCGCTTTGTACCTCGTGGGAGATAGACAGAAGCATTCCAACTTGTAAGTATTTCCTTCTGCTTATTTTTCTGCTTAAAACCTAGCTTTTCCTCCATCCTGCAGCTCACTTGTCCTCCATTCAGGCTTTTGCACCTTTTTCTCAAATGGATGCTGTTCCCATGGCTGTAGCTGGAGAACGATGAGACTGAGCAAGGCTCTGGACAGTTCTGTGTTTTTTTTTTGTTTTTTTTTTTAAATTGCCAGTGGCATGCAGATCTCCCAGAGGCTAGGTAAATGGTGGGAAACACTGCGTCATCCTCAATACTCAACTATTTCATGGACTCAAGACTCTGATATCAGTTTTTGCTCTGAACGTCTCTTTTCTTCTTGTGACTCCATGGCAATGAAAAAAAAAAAAAAGAAAGAAAAAATGAAGTCTAGACCTGTGAGACTTATCAAGCACTCACTGAAATCAGCATGGTTACACTGTCTGCAGCAAAAATGAAATCCAGCCCTTGATGTGTGCTGTGCCCGCGTTATGGGCAGGGTCAAACTAGATCACAACTCCTTGTTGCATTCAGCCCCCTGACACAGGACTCAACAGCCTTTTCCAAAATTCCTGTCCCCTCAGTGTGAAGGAAAAGTGCAAGGAGTTTGGAGTACATACCAGGACACTTCCTGTCATTGCACTGCTTATACTCCTCCTTGGGGCCCTGGCAAGTCTCTCCACCGAAGAAGGGTCCATAGCACACACGATCACGTCTCTGAGTCCCACCTCCACACGTGGTGGTGCAGCTCCCCCACACTCCCCAGGCTTGCCACTTCCCATCCACTGGAGACAAAAAAAAGAGGAGAGAAGCAGCCTGTCACATCCCCAACATCATCTGCAACAGAAGGAGTCAAGTTCCGAAGGTGAGCCTGGAACATAGGATGAGTAGAGCATGGCTTGGTGTGAAGGGAGGTCTCCTGCCTCAGATCCTTGTCTGATCCTCAGCAGACATGGAATCGGAATTGGTATATCCTCTTTCCCATTGTAGCAGCCCTTTAGCAACTGAAGGGTGTTCTTTTGTTTCTCCTCTGTATCCTCACCCACAACACCAGCCCTATCCCTTTCCTTGAGCTAAGATTTGGGGCTCTGACCATGAATGCTCTCAGGGCCAGCAGAGACTCAACCTGCTGGGCAGCAACATCTGCCAACCAAAGTCCATAGCTTGAGTTTGGTTGGGATGCACAATGTAGATGTGAAAATGGATCTTCCCAGAGAATCACATCTCTGGCCCAGGGGTGCAAAGGGACCAGCAGAGCCTACAGGTGAGAAATCATGAAGAAATATCACATAACCCCCACTCCAACCATTTCCATTGCACTGTTGTTTCACGTACCTTGGAAAGAGCTTTTGCAAGAGGCTAAGATGTCTTATTCCCTAGTATCTTCTCCAAGCATCTTTACAGATTCAGTGGAAATGCTATTTCTTTTGCATTAACAATGGCCTTTATCAAAGCACTATAAAAATGTTAATTAGCCTTCACAACAAGCCTGGAAGGTAGGAAAATGTTCTCCTCTACTGCATCACAGACAAGAAACAACAACTCAGTGACAGAAATAGAGAAAAAAACTAAGTCTCCTGTTTCCTATTTGGGTTTTAATTAGGAGTTAACAGGTCATCTCAGGTCAAATAACTCCTGGTGAGAGAGCGGGAGATTCCTCTCTTCTTCTCCAAGCAGTGGAAGAAAATTACCAAAGAAAAGGGCCAGTACCAACCTCTGGTGCTTTATCTGGTGACATCATATGCAGCGTAAGCCATGCCGAACATTGCTTTGATATCTAACTCTGAAATCAGTGGGACAAGGATGCCTAAAAAAAGTGAGGCCCTTGGTGTCCTGGAGGACCTCCATAAGCTGCAAGGGAGTGAGAGACCTAAGTAGGAAAACATACTAGAGTCCACGTAAGAAAGTCCAATACCCTTGTTAAATACCTCTTTATGCTCTGCTGCAGATGGTGTTGCTCCTGGTGGGGATAGGGTGTGCTTGAGGAGACAGGTACACCAGACTGAAGAGCTACCAGCTTCTTTGCATGCAGAGTGGAGAGAACGGTAATACTCGTTCACCTGAGCAAGGTATGAGCAGGGCCTGGGAGAGCTGAGCTGTTTCTGGGTGTGCCTGCTCTCAGAAAGGGGAGAAAGGCCCTCTCCTTCTCAGTGGTCCAGTCCTTCTCAATCCTATGGGCTGACAGGAATGGAGCACTAAAGGAGAGCCAGGAAAAGGGTCTGGGAAAGCATGGCAGGAAAAACTGGTTCTGATTAATCTTGAAGGCTTCTAGACTTTTAAGTCTTATTTTCAGGCAAGAATATTTTTCACACCAGCTGACCCAATTAGTCAGAAAGAAATGTTCCCTGTGGATAATTACTCACCTGTCTGGAGTCTCCTGGAGCATTTGCCAGCTATGGATTTTGGTTTGCATGGTCCATAGGTATGATCCACAGCCTCCTTATCACTGCATCACTGGTAAAAACAATGCAACTCTTCCCCAAAGAAAACAGGAGAGGATTTTATAAAAGCCTACCTGGGACTGCAGAGAAGGATGACCCAAGAGAGAGTGAAAATGTCATTGGCCACTGACCTGGGCACTGACGTAGGAAGCAGTCCCTGGTCTCCACCCAGTGTCCTTGGCATTCGGCTCCCCCGTAGGAGGGTCCATTGCACTCCCTCGTCCGCTGCTGGGTGCCGTTGGAGCAGGAGGCAGAGCAGGAGCTCCAGCTCGACCACTCATTCCAGTTGCCATCCACTGAGTGGCCCAAAGAGAGATAACAAAACTGAATGTGAAAATCGCTCCCTCTGGAAGGAGGCATGTACAAGAGTCTCTGGCCTGTGCCTTCAAGGGACTGAGGGGAGGATAAACTGGAGTCACGGAGCATGTGAGAGGGAGAGGATCATCAAGAAAAAGTTCAGACAAGTGTGTCAATGGCAATTTCTTGGGACCTTCTGCAACCTCTGACTAGTATGTTATGTCCTGCCAGGATGCAAGTGCCATAACACATTGATTTTTATGTTCATACTCTACATAACACCATAAAAGTTGAAATTATTGATATTACATATCCCAATATAAAACTCAAAACTATTAATATTGCCAGTCACAACATAACATCAAAATAGAGAGTGTGGATCATGTTTTCACTGAAAATTTTGAAGGAATCCCTACATTACCAGGACATTTGCCATTATGGTCAATCTACTTTTCAAGGGAACCGGTTTTTGACCATGACTAGTCCAAAGCAATGCATGGGTCTGGTTTCTCAAGCACTCAAATGCTCTGTTTTCCAGAGGAAGCCTTTAAAGCACAAACTCAAATCATATTGTTATTCAAAGGAATTCACACTGCCAGCCAGAAAATGCTCAGAGCAAAGGTGTGCTCCAACAGAAGACCGTAAGCAGAGTGCATGTGTGTGGTCAATGCTCTTCTGTTACAGCTGAATTAACACTGACAGTCTTGGTATGTCTCCACATAGCAACATCTGATAATTAAATAGGGAATGGAGCAAAAAGAGAGGTTATGATAGGACAGGTTTGGAAAGAAACATGAATACATCTTATTAGTGTGGTACAGTGCGAGTGATTCCCAAGCGTGGCAGTCACACCCTAATTGGTCCCTGATCATCAGATCTATCACCCAGTCTGCTATTCCTGGAGCGCTTTTTCTCATTAGCAGCGGTCATCATGCTCTGTTTAGCTCTCATTAGGTCCTAGCTCTCACTCAGAAAAAAAAAACAAAAAAAACAACCACCACAACTGAATCACAGAAAAGTCTGAATTCTGGCTTAAATCATGTTGCTGTAGATTGCAGTTCATTTTCTTTGGCATTGTTTATCAGACCATGAAAAATATATGCAACCTGGTCCCCTGTGTACGCTGCAAGGCCCTGAATTGCCCCAAATAATCGCCATTGTAGCTGAGCAGCTTTTTGTTTTCAAGCACGTGAGAAAATGTCGAAACATCCAAATGAGCAACTGTTAACTGGTGGTATCACATGAGCTCAGAAGGTCTGAAAAATCAGGCAATCAGAAAGGTACTTCCAAAAAGTGCCTGTTTTTAGCAATCCAAACTCAATGCTTTCGTCGTGCATAAATTCAAGTTATCATGTCAACGCTTATCAGTTCCAAGGAGCGGAAATACAAGAGGTGGTGAGTGGCAGTTGATTCCTCTTTGGAAGTGATCCAAAAACCCACAGAGTAGGTTCTACCAGGTATAAATTAGTATGACTTTTCTGACTGAAGGAAGTGCTGCTCATTGCCATGAACTGACAGTGCCTGCCTCTCCCCAGTGTTCACCGATATTGGAAAAGTGAGATTGCATTTCCCAAAGCAAATATTGATTTCACCACAAAATGCTGCATTCACCCAAACCCTACCTTCTGCTGTGGCAGTGGTGATTGGAATCCTACAACAACTGTGAGTGTTTGGAGGTGGGAAAAACGAAAAAGATCCACATCCACAAATTGCTCATTCACTGAGAGGGAACAGGGAATTTCCTTTGAGATGAGACCTTATTAGTTCATGGACTGTAATTGTAAAGATACTTAAAAAATGAAGAAATAGAGATGGCCACGTTGCATCTCCAGCTGCCTGCACTGATGTAAGGATGTCACTTGGGCAAGATGCTGAGGGATCTCCATCACAGCTGCAGCAAAGAACATTCACTGCCTTTGTCACACAGCAGAATGACTCTATCAAAGAAGTTCATTGGAGTCTGGTTTGTGCAGTCTGTGCAGATACTAGCATTGTCTTCCCCCTTATTTCTTTTTCTCTGAAGGACTTGGGACTCAGCCGGCGATATCTACTGCTCCAGAGGAACAAAAGCTCTGTTGTCCCTGCAGCAGAGCATTTTTATCGGTTGCAGTAATAAATCCTCCGAGCGGGGTGGCAATAAGCGATACGACTGTCTGGTGTGTCAAGCGCTGAGCAGTGTCCATTGTTGTGCTTCAATGAGTCCCCCAGTGCTGCACTCATTTGGCACAGCAAAGCCACTGATTGCCTTTGTGGCATTAATTAGAGCTGAAGTCTTTCAGTTGGGCTGCCTGTCTCCCCCCGCAACACACACTTCGTTCGCTACAGTGTAACCACAGATTTATTTGCATTTAAATTAATTATGGATCAACATTAACTCAGGATATGCTTTATTGCCCAAGCAATGCCAGGTCTGACTTCTTCAATTTGTCTTTTTATGACAGAGTCAATTTGATGTCTGGGATATTCTTATTCTGAGTAGAGTCTTCTGGACCACAGCCAGAAATCCAAGGATAGTTACTTGGGATGAAAACTGGGCGGAAAATGCCAGGAGGCTTCTCACAAATGTTTTCACAAAGTTCTCATCACTCCCACAATCCCTCTCCTCCTCCAGGGATGTAATAATTTCTCATAATGATTCTCACTAAACCTGAAAAATGTCAGTTGACATTATCCTGGGAGAGAGGAGGAGTGCTGAGGAGCTCCCTTATGTTCTGATCATGTCCACCAGGGCACCCCAAGTTAAATTAATGTGGTGATCCCAGGGCCTATCTGGTTGAGGGGAAGGAAGCCACAGGAGTACAACTGGATTTCCAATGAGCCAGAGCCATTTCATCTTGAGGTTTCTTTCTGGTGTTTCAAAGCAAAAATCAGGGAGCAGCATTTGGAAGCGAAATGCAGGGGTAGGGAAAATGTTCCTAAAAGCATGAGAAATATGGCAGGGAATGCTCTCAGGAGTCTCTTAGTTCATCTAATTGTCCAAGGCAGGATCCAGTAGGAGAGACCTTTCATAGACAGTGAAATCCAGGCAGGTATGCAACTAGCAGGCAAAAATACTCACTCCAACACAAGTCCAGCTGGGCAACATGGCTTCAAACCATCCACTGGGGATAACAAATGAGAAACGTAAGATGTTCTTGGAAATGTTAGTGATAGCTGAGCCAGTGCAGATCCATCCCATATAATGTGTCCTCAGTAAGTTACTACAGAGGGCAGGTCTGAACCTAAGACAGTATTGAGCTGAATATCCCCAGAAGGTACCGCTAGGTTGCTCCTCCAATATATCCTTTCCTCTTTGGAATAGATCAATCGCTGTGATCATTCAGCTGAGATTGATACCTACAGAGCTGTTCGTTGACCCCCTTTGGACGTCTTTAGGGATCAGGAGACCTGCTGGAGGGAAGGCTTTGAATCTCTAACTGCCTTACCTGGGCAAAGTGCAATGTTGCAGAACTTTGTTTGCTTCTCTGGTCCCTCACAGGGGTTCCCACCAAACTGTGGGGGCTTGCATGTGCGGGTCCGATCCCTGTACCCTCTCCCGCATGTGGAAGAGCACAGGCTCCATGGAGACCACTCGTCCCAGGTGCCGTGCACTGCAATCAAAGCAGAAGAAATAAGTTTCCTTCCCAGAGAAGGTCTGGAGAAGTGAATGAGCCCACAGAGCACAGCATCTTCCCACCCAAAATGAGCATCATGTGAGAAGCTAGTGTGGGAAGGCCAAGAACAAGCCAGCCTGAAATTTGCAAGAGGAACATGGTGTAATTTTTTATGATTTGGTATCGACAACAAGTGTCTTTAACTTACTATCCCACTTGAAGTAAATTGAAATGCACTTTTAATTGAACGCATTTTTCAGATTGCTTGAGCCAAAGGAAAGGGCATTTTTTGAGGAAAAGATGCAATTAGCTAGAGAGGAACAACAACAACAACAACAGCAGCAACAAAACAAAAAAACCCACCCCTTGGAAAGCAGCATTACCATCATTTTGTCACTTCTCACTACTATTTTGCTCACTCTACATTTTTTGTCATTTAATCTTCAAAGGCTACAGCGTTTTCAAGCTCTCCAAAAAGCTGTGGCCTGTCTCCTAATTGCTATCATACAGCAGTGATAACACAGGGGCAAAGCTACAGAGATCTGGAAGAACAGGAAAGAAGTGGGATGTGCAGCAATGCTCCAACACTGCTCAGGCCGTCACTGGTAACTCCAAGAATTAGACTTCTGAAGCCTACTAATCTATATCAATATAATCTTCAAGATAATCTAATCTAATCTGGCCAGTTTGTTTATAGAATGTTAGTCACCATAACCTCTAGAGGCCAAATGTTACAAGGATGTACTGATCTCTTTTAAGGGACTTCATCCCTTCCAGCTTTAGCTGGAGAAGCTAACACAAAATCAATAATGCTTCAGAAAAACAATAAAAATAAAAATTACAGGTACTTTTCCAGTCCTTCATCAGTTGCTAACAGTGACTGATCCACCAGTCTCAAGAAGAGGGGAGGGGGGTCAAACCTAACGTTTTGTGATTGTCATCAGGTGCCTTGCATGATAAGAGATAATTAGAGCAGAAAACTCAGGAAAGAGTATGAAAAGCAACTTGGTGGTTTTGGCATTGTAAGGTTGGTTCTGAACAATGATGTTGTTGATCAGGAGTTGTGAATAACGCACCTGGTTTAATAGCACAGTTCTTCAAAATAATATTGAGGCACCCACATTGTGCTTTTTCATCAAAACTGTGGAAGAAGGAATTCAAAAGCAGAGAGGAGAGATGGCTCGATTTATGAACATACCAGCAGCCTGAGTTTTTCATGCTGACTTTCCAATGATATACCTAGTGTTGGCATCTGAGCAATTGAAAGTGTCATCTGCTGCTTCTCTTTCCCAGTCTGCCCCATGCTTGGAAACACCCCCAGGGGCACAAGCCTTTTAGATATGTTGTGTTTTTTGCTTTTAAATAGCATGGAGTTGTCCATACCATGCAGAATAAGTGCCCATCTAATGGTGCTTGGTCTAGTAAGGGTCTCTTTATGAGGATTTAAGCATTAAAAGAGAAGGAAAGGGGGAAAAAAGTCTCCCTCCAAGAAGGTATCATGGAGGAGATATCATAGGCTGTCAACACTCCATGAACCTCCCTTCCCCTCCTGCCCATGCGTGCATGGAATGCTCAGCTCACCTGGGCACACAGCAGAGTTGTTGCACTGTCTCTGCTCCCGGAGAGGACCACTGCACTGAGTGCTGTAGGAAGATGACACGCAGAACCTGGTCCTGGTCTGCCAGCCCTCCCCGCAGGTGGTCGAACACACGCTCCATGGGGACCATTCCTCTGCCGCAGGGTCACCTGTTGGGGTTGGGGCAGAAGCTGAGGATGTGGCATCATTGGTCCCTGGATCTCTGGGGAAGTGCTTTGCAAGTTGCACTTCACCAGCTGCTAACAATCTGTGAAGTTGTGCAATGCGTCCCACATGTGGTGTGACAACAAGGGGGCAAGGGGATTGGTGAGAAAACATGACCATGGGCCAAAAGGTTTTTTCTGGGGGGAGGATATTTCTTACAGTTGTAACACACACACACACACAAAGGGAATGACACTGAGGAAGCACCAGGGCACTAGGCAGGGCAGGATCCACCACTGATGACGGGGTAGTATAGCCACTGCAGAACGATGTGGACTGGGATATACATCACCCACCCAGTGATAGTACTAATTAAGTAACAGTGGTTAGATAGGGATGGCTAATGTGTCCATAAATAGAGCAGGTGTAAGAATCCAACTCCTTTCCCTGCCTTCTCTTGGCCCCTACCAGTGCACACAGACAGAGGGGGAGCAAATAAAATAGCAAGTGGCAGTGCCTGAGGAGGACATCAGCTGAAGTAATCCCACAGAGCTTTCTCTTGTCACCTCCTTCACCTTTGAGAAGAGCTGCTTTGAGCATGTGACTATTACTGGACATCCTATACCTACTGCTTCCTTGCTGGGGCAGTGTTGGAAAGACAAGTAAGAGCATCCCATTGAACAAGAGATGGGGGTGGAAAGGACTGAGACATATTCCCTCTGTCATTAGCATCCCTGGACACACATGGTCCTACCACAGAGGTGTCACCCAGGTCACAACATCCAGAAAAGTCACAAAAAGTGTAATGTGGGAAAGGACAGTTTTTCATTTGTTTTCATAGGCAGTAGTCTATCTTTGGGAAAATACCTTTCTCTCCAAGGTGAAAAGAAAAGCCTGCTCTGTTTCATTTAATTAACCTCTGCATTGTTTGTTTTTTAGATTTTTAATGGGTTACTAATTATTACACGATAAACTTAGAACATAACATTTGGTATGTATAGCACATGGGCATATGGCACAAATAAACACCAACAGCACATCTTTGAGGATGCATGATAGAGGGGCATACCCTTGTAGTAACTAATTCTTAAGATCATCAGACCACACCATGTCACATCATAACCAGATGCATCTGGCAGACTGTGGGTGAAATACAAAGGAGCATGGCACTTGGTGCAGCAGGTAAGCATGACTTCAGGGGTCATACAACATGGTACAGCCTGAGCTGCACTCAGCACTAGGATGTGTGTCCTGCACTACAACCCCATTCCCAAAAAAAAGCTGGACAGCAGATGCTGTATTAGACTGATCAGCTGCAACACAGAGCATGAAAGACACAGTGATAGTGGGCTGCCACAGCTTGAGATCTTGTCCTGCTTGAAGGACAGTAAGGGTAAAAAACCAACTGAGTGTCAGTACAGGAACTGTGTTGGGAGCTGTAGGGGTTGGAGACCACCAAACTGTCCAATACAGCCTCAGCTGCCCTAAAGCTGTGCATGTCTGACTTCTTCCCCAGGGTGGCGTATTTATTTACCAGTGTCTTATGGGGAGTTGTCTGCATGCAATTAAATTTTATGCAGGAATTCAAGTGTTTGTAACTCTCATCAACCTGCTTATTGGACTCAGAAAGAGGTGGAGGTAAGGATGAGGCGTTCTCCACTTCAACTATGCTGTTGCAATGATTATTGTGAGCTCCTCCTTTTGTAGTATGGATTCCTATCAACAAGATCAGGACAAGGAAAAAGGCACCTTGCACTCCTCTTGCAATCTGTGCACCACCTGCCTCCCTTGCTGCCTGTGCAGGGAAGGGACACTGGATGTAACTGTGTTCATTAAGCCAAAGTTGCTCAATACCATTTCATTTTGCTTTTGCGTTTTGTTCCATTAATCTACCCAACTGGTTCCAGTTAGGGAAATGTTGTGGGCCACTGGTCTTCCCCTGGGATCTGTGGGAGACAGTGTATGTTTTCAGGCCTTGGGGCTTTAAGAAAGCAACATTCCCATATCCTGTTATTAGACCTCCTGGTATACAGAGATCTGCATTTCCATGGTAATTTGGCTGCTTTTCCAATAGGGATCCTAACTGGCTCTGTCAGATGGTCATGTGACACTCTGAGATCACCACCACCACCAAGTTACATTTTGGTACCATCACCTTCTGGTTCAGCGTTTGTCATGCAGAGTGGCCCAGACTCCAGAAGATCCTTCTATGGCCCACAAAGCCCAACCATTCCTGCACCCTAGCCTGCCTGGATGCTGCATGGACACAATGTCTTTGCATTGCCCAGAGAACCTCCTCCACCGACCTTGCAGGAACCTCACCAATACTGCATCCAACATCATAAAGTCCCTCAGTGGCAGTGAGCAGGCATTTGTCTCTAGTTAAATGCTGCCAGTCTGTGCTCAAAAGTCTTTCTGAGAGGTCAGAAGTGGGACAGAGGAAGTCTGATGAGACGCAGTGGATTCCCCCATGAGTGACTCACAGCTTGGAGAGCTTGCCATCCCACCACCTCCCCACTGAAGCCTGTGGTTTTGTAAGCTCCAAGTCCAGACGAGAGTTACTGTGTCACTAGATGAAAGAATGGCTTCTCTCACCCAAATTCCACCTAGTCTCCCTCTTTCCCCTTCTTTGTATTTTTAGTCTTTTCCCTTTCACAGTACAAATTGCTGTTTAGAGATGCAAATCTCCTCAATTATCACCTCTCACATTGCACCAGTCCCGGTATTTTCAGTCCATAATGCAGTTTATTTTCCAAGTCCTGGTTACTCCTTTGGGTTTGCGGTGGATTTATATAAGCCTACTGGGACACAATGTCCAGTCAAGTCTGAAGCCTTGAAGAGATGCACCTACATTTGAAACCATGCCAGACCCAGTTCTGAGAGGCTCTCAGAGACTCTTAGCATCAGGACAAACTTTCTCATTCTCCACCCAAGAGAAGCAGAAATATTGATCATCACCAAAACTATGGAAGTGAAGAATTTCTGCACTCCTGTAGAACCTCTCCTGCAGCTGGAGAGGGCCCAGCAGGTGTCACAGAAGAAGACACGCTGGGCATTGCTCCACGGAGCCATGGCACTACAATCTAGGATCCTTTCCAGCACCTGGCCAGCCCTGTGAGTAACTGATCTGGCTTTATGGAAAGCTCAGCTGGCTGTGGGGTCCCCATCAGTGCCTGCAGCTTCTCTGTGACACTTCCTCCCTCAGCATTAATTGAGCGGCACATGGCTGTCATCCCTCTGCCAGGATCCCCTTATTTTTGGCACGTCCCATCTATCTGACATCTCGCCACGTGCTGCCTCCTCTACATTCACATCCTGCCATTGCCAAAAGCCTCCTGGAAGTGGTGTGTGGGCTGAGCTGGGAGGGCCCGTGCCAGGGACCTGCTGGGCTGGATCTCACCCTTGTGCTATTGCTGGGAGGGACACGTGGGCAGCCAGTGGCACCACAGCTGAGAGCACAACTGTGCCACAGCCCATGGGCCAGCAGGACCTGGACACCAGGGCTCTAGAGCGGCAATACTGGTTTTCTGCTGGGCAGGGCCATCCCTTCATCCATGGTCCTTGTAGCTGGCATCAACTATTTTTCATATTTCATGTTTTTCCAGGTCTTACGTGGATATGAAATCGCTTATCCCCTACAAACTGTGTTAACTGCTAGGGAAGCCTTATGCTTTGCATTGGTATCCCCAGCTTGAGACTCCCTCTAAATCCCTCTCTGGGCTGTACCCTCTGCCTGGTCTTTACATCTCCTCCATTCTGATCTCCTGGAACAACCTGGCTCCCGGGACAGTAGCAGAAGTGTGGCAAGCTCACTGCAGGAGATCCCACTACTTCTCAGGTGGATATCCTAGCCCATGCTGCACTCTGGGATACACCACAGCCCAAGTCAGCTTTGCTACTGCAGTGGCTACAATGGCAGAGAGTTAATAGAGATGTCTCTGAGCCCAGATGCAATATCCACTGCACGACAGGAAGAAATGTCAAGCTATAAACCTGATGGCTGGGCTACAGGCTGGAACAAAGCACCAGGGAAGCACCTGAGACCAGACGGAGCAGGAACAATGGGGAACATCACAAGACCTGCCTTGGAGCGCCTTCTCTTCTCCCCCATTTGGACCATTCACCAGGTAGCAGCAGTACCAACACCCACCCTTCCCTGCAACCTTTTGACCATGTCAAATTCAGACCACCCCACAACCCCAACCGATGACTAATCACCTCCAGAGCCTCTGCACCATGGTGCAGATTCCTGACATCGTTTGCTACTGCACACTGGTAAAGTCCTGCAGAGTTGGATGGAGCACATCTGATATACACCCGAATATGACCCCCTCTCATTTATAATCAATGCCACATCTCTGGCTCCTCCTATCATCCCTCTGAAACATTTCTAGAGCACAAACTGTTTGCAAGCCCACTGGGCAATGATTTTTAACCTGCAGCCAGGGTCAGCACATCTTGCATTGCACAAGACCGCGATGCACTAAGATCCTGCCATGAAAGGCAGCAGTGAAGGAACAGAGGAATCTCCAGATTGGACCTGGCCTATGTCCGGGTCCAGTTCATTCCCACTTTCCCAGATCATACACCCTGATATTATTATATCTTATTCCTCTCTGATTGCAGGAGGGTGGAAGGTCCTGCTGAAGAAGTTATCAGATACAAATCCTTGCACAACACCGAAGACTTAATGACAGAGGAAGGCAGTCCTGCTCTCTCCCCATCAAGCCCTGCACACCTCCTCCTACAGTCAATGGGAAGGTATGAGATGGACTTCAGCAAAGAGGCTGTATCGCAGTAAGGTCAGCTTTGGCTTAATGAACTATGGCTGTTTAGATAGTTCAGACAAAGCAATGACTTAGAAGTAGGCAGGGTGATGAGAAGCAGTCTGTGAGAAGCATGGTCTGGTTAGAGCTTTGCATCTAACCTTTTTTGCCTTCTTTTATTATTGGCAACAACATAAAACCCTGTCAGGGCAATGGGATGGGAACGAATTGGACGGCAACTGTTTGCTCAGTGTGTGACTTGCTGGCTAAGACCACACTAACCTGGGAGGAAAAGCTTTGGTTAGGTGGGTCATTGAAACAGCAAAGCGAGTCAATGCAGGCAGCCCAGCCCAGCCGGGAAGTGTAGGGACCAGGCAGCGTGCCAGCTCTAGAGGCTGTTGTGGTAGGTCAGAGCTTACCTATTTGAGGTGCAGGGTACCCGTAGTGCTGCAGTTCGTCAGTGTCCTCTCGCTTTCTGTTATCTGTGGACCTCAGCGATTGGCTTCTGGAATTATAGCGTCCATTGGCTATGGCAAGGTAATGGGTCATGTAAATACACCTTGGTTCACTCTGCAAGATCTTTCACTACAAAGGTTACATGTATAAACAACAGCGACCTGCAATGTTTGGTTGACACGACCACCTGTTTTCCAACCCCGGCACCCTTGGCCACCAGTAGTCCCCAGGCCTGTAGCACCAAGCCAGCCTACACAACTTGGCCTTGCTGGCAGTTCAACCCCTTGTTTCACAGTAACACATGGGACCACGCAGAATATGATCCCTTATGCCTGGTCTTTAATTAATTGCAATGAATAGGTAGGGTGTCTGTACTCTTTGTTGCACTTGTGGAGTGTTTAGCCTTTTCAGATGTGCTGACAATGAATCGCAACAACCCTGGCAGTGTTTTGAGATCTATGGTGATGATTGGCAGTATTTTTTGGTGGAAAACTCTTCCTTGGAAGCAACATCTACTTAGCAATGCTCAGTTGAGTATCCAGAAAAATGCTGAGTAGAGCAGGCAGGTGAGGGCAGGTGCAAAGGAAAAGGATGGCCCAAAAAGATGTCTTCTTCACAGACTCTACCCTATCACCAGCAACAAGGAGAGATGAAGGTCTGGTATCAACTTATTGGCTAATAGACCAACAGAGGCATCTTTACAATTTAGGTGAAAGAGCAAAGCTTCTGATTATAGCATCCAGATATCAGTGAAGGTCTCCCACTGAAGACCATGGTGTTGAAATCAGAAGGTAAATAATGCATCTGCTGTAGAATAAAGGCGTTTAACTCCTGACAGAGAGCAAGCACACTTCTCCCTTCCAAACCCACACCACTGCCAGCTTTGCACTTGCATCCCATGTGGGATTCCCTGCTACAGAGGAAACTAAAATTTGACTCACAGTCTCCTTGGTTTTGGGCATGTGGCAACCCTGATTTACACAGACACTTGCCCTCCCCAGTAAACAGACAAGGAATCAAGCAAAAGCAACCAAATTCCACCCACCAGTACTGCCCACTGTAAATCAGAAGAGCTACAGAGAGCAGAACTGAGTCCAAGTAATAAGTGATCTGGCAACCAGTTTGTTTCCAAGCAGCAGGTACCAGACAGAGGGTCTTTTTTCCCCAAGGAGGTAAAACAGTCAGACATCTTTTCAAGATGTACAAACTGCGAGGAGATGAAATGGTGACAAATCCGATCCTGGAACCCCAGGAAAATTAATAAAGGTTAATGAAGCTTCATTGTGGTGGCAGGAGTCTTTACTGTCGTCCAAAAAGGGAAAGCAGAGGAGGCAGAGGAATGATTCAGAGCTCCTGCTGGGAGCCAGACTTTATATTCAACAGCTTTGTTCATGGAAGACGCCCATCTAGTTTGTGAAATTATGTTATTTCCCATTACTGTCACATCACAGCAGAGCCTAAGAAACCTAGGAACTGATTACACCTACTCCTCCAAACCTTCCCAGCACTGACTGGTTGCATGCTGCTGGCTGGAGGGGACAGGATGGGACAGTCACTTGCCTGCTGTCATCAATGGCAGGGTAGCAATAGCTGGATATCAGGACTCCAAACACTCTGATATTTGCATACAACTCTTTTTGTCAGCTCTTTACTGGAATAGAAAGGGACCAAATCTCACTTTTTTAATAGCTACAAAGTTATGGGACCTTTGTATATGAGATTCAGTTTACAAAAAATGCCAGCCTCTAACTGTCTTTCCAATATGCAGTGTCCTGAGTTTGCTCAGGAGACAGCTTAAATAGTCCCATGCTCTCTGAAAAACAGGACACGTTCCAAACACTGATCCATTCACATCACCCTTCCGCCCGTTACTGACTATACTGACACACTTCAGTCTACTCTGATTTAAGTCCTTTTCATGAAAGCATCAAAACCACAAGGACCCACAAAGTCTCCATCTGCTGTAAATCCCAAAGACTTCCCAGATACTCATTTAGGCTGGGAGCAGAAAGAGGGGTAGGCAGCAAAGGACAGATGTGGAGTTCGAATGGGTTTGTCAGCTACCCAGAGAAAGGAAGGTGACAGGGAAATGTGGGACTGAATATCTCAGAAGTGGCCACTGAAAACGGATAGATGGACGGGCAGGAAGACAGGAGGCAGAACAGAAGGAACAAAAGATAAAAAAGCAAAATAAAACTAAATGCAACCCTGGCACCATGGCCCTCCTCCCACCAGCTCTTAGGGCTCTGTGTTACTGACATCTCCTAATGACTGATCCGGGACTTAGAGAATGTCATGATTTCCTTCAGATATGACAAGCTTGCAGTGTTATTGCTCATCCTAATGAAAGGCGATCGGGTTCGGTGGCTGAACACGTCACCCCGACAGCTTGCCCCAAGCCTCCTCCAGCAAAGACTGCCTCCAGGCCCGTATCGGGGTAACACCGCTGCAACAGGCAGGATGCCTCCCTTTCAGAAGTGGTGTTGCAGAGAAGCAGGCCAAGCCACATTTAGCACAGAGCATGGTTCAGATTTGTCTTGGATAGTTGCCTCGAATATATGCAAAAATCAGCCGTGATTCTGAAGGAAATGGGGAGGTGCCAGGTCTCTTAGGCACAAGGCAAAATTGATGCAAGCAATGTTTTTCTATGGGTTTTATGCACCCAGACTTTATGGGGCCACAAAATAAAGGCAGTAGGAAACTGGTTGGACCTCAGTAATTTGCGTCCCACAGAAGTGTCAATGGAGAGGAGTAATGCCAGGATCAATGGAAGACCTAGACTTGATTCACATCCCAGCTGTATAAATAACGCGGGGATGGCAGGTTGTGGTGATACCCAGTGCCTTAGAGAAGCTAGCAAGAGGGCTAGAGAAATAATGCCTTTGGGGCAACCAAGACAAGTGGCAATTACAAGCAGGAGGCAAAGCACATGAGACTTTGGAAGAACATCACTAAGATGTGGATTGGGAGGATGATCTTGCAACGCTGGTAGTAGTGGAAAGAGGAAGCTGTTGACAAACACTGCTGATGAGAACATGTAACATGCCAGACAGCATCTTGCAACACAGATGAGAGGGAAAAAAAGAAAAGGAATGCAGAGACTTTATATCATTGTGGGCCAAGTCTTGAACATCCAAGACTGTCTCACCAAAGCCACACACTCTTTCCTCTTTATTTGTCCCCTAAATGGGAGAAAGGAAGAAAATAGCAGGATCTTGAAAATTATTCAGTCAAGCTGGGGTGGTGGGAATGAAAAGGTGGATCCAAGAAAAGAGTAGAAAGGAATGATTAAAAAAAAAAAAAACAACACACAAACACACATAGAAATGGGGTAAATGTACATCAGTGCAGTAAAATGAAAGGACAAGCCAAAGGAGAAGCTGTTGGCTATGGAGCTTTTGGGCAATAGCATCTGGTAATTGAGAAAAAGTGAGAAGGGCAGAATCACTAATACCCCCTAACAACCAGGACCAGCTCCTCGGTGGGTGTAGAAAAGGGTCATTTTGGGGGCCACTTGAATATATGGCTATTGTGCCAGCTAATAAAATGGTCCAAAGCATTTCAGTTTGGACATGAGACTTATGAAAGTGTCACTGAGTGATATGCGTGACTCCCAGGTACAAAATATCTGAAGCGCCACTAAAGGGGGAACACAACGAAGTCCCTGCAAGCAGCAGCAGGTACCTACAGGACAAGGCTCTCTTCCAGCTTGAAATGAATTCTAGCCTGGCCTATGGGGAGCAGAGATGCTCTCACACATGCACAGGATATTTCAGCTCTGTGGCTGCAGTAAAAAGGCTGTTTTTAATGAAATTCAGGGGTGGCAGAGAAAAAGACTGAGACATTCATGCACATGAATGTCATGGGGAACATGTGTTTCTTCACACAACTAACAGTTACAGAGCTGAAGGACCAGATCCTGACTGCACTTGATGCTGGAATTCAGCACAGGTTGATGGGACTGGACTGGTTTCACACTGCTGAACCTGAGGGCAGGATGCAACCACTCCTCTCCCAGGCTAGGCCCGATCTGCATATTCATAAATGTCAGATATGGTTTTGCATTTCCTCTGCCAGATGGGATGGCAGGATTTCAGCTGGCTCCTCTGAGGATTTTCATTCCCCAGAAATCAACGCAGGCCGTCTTCATCTCTAAGTGTTCTTGCATTTCTTTGGTGCTGCCGAATTCCAGTGCCAGAGGCAGGCCCATGACATCCCTCCTCTGGTTTGGATGTTGTCCTGTCACGTTGTCCAGCCAGCTTCTCCTCCAGGACCCTCTGAGTTCCAGGTCATCAGCAATCACAGATTTTAGCACTGAGGCATAGTGGGTTGCCTCTTCCGTCCAAAGGGGTGGGACCCAGAAGCTCCTTCGCAAGAACTTGCTGTCATGTTTTGGTTGGCTTTTTTTCCCCCTCTGTAAAACAGCAGCTCCTGGCCAAGTCCAACAGATGGAGGAAATCTCCCCTGTCTCTACCAAAGAGGAGGATATCACCAGGTCCTCTGCTTCTAGCAAGGAAAAATCAGAGCTACAACAAGCACTGAATTTTGTCCTTCAGATTAAGTCTCTTGAGCTGAATGGCTGCCATGAAAAATGGCTCTGTCCAAGCCAGGCTGCTGTTACCAGCCAAAGTTTCCTTTCCGGTGAGGGATGAGCCTTCGTTACAGGTTTCCTTCAGTATTTTACAGCTCTAGGTTTTGTGCACTGGCTCACATGCCATTGGGCCTGGGTTTGTATCCCTGGGGAAATTTAGCCAGATGAAAATCATCAAACAAGAGACTCCCTTACACAAAACAGCACACAGTGGCCCAAGCAATTGGAAAAAGATTAAACCCACACAGAAGTGTCACCTGTGGAGTCATTCAGCTGTGCCTGTGCAGTGATTTCAAACAACACTACTGTCTCTGGCCAGCACGTTCAGACTTTGTCCTGGGAACCACACAGACACACCTATATTTTGGTCACCACTCTGCCTGCAATCACACCTCTGGAAAGGCTGAGAACCACCATTCCCATCACTGCATACTGGGACCTGCTTGAAGATCCACCTGAGGCAGCTCTGGAAGAGGAAGGATGGCAACAGGATGATGAGAAGGGTTAGATCCCTCTACAACCACAACCAGGCAAAAGAAAACCAATGAAATCCTCTTAGATCTTCTGCAAGCATTCATCTCAGCAGCTCCAGGGAGCTAAGTGGGAGCATGCAAGGTTGTTCCCACTGAGAACTTGCTCCAGATGCCATATCAGACTAAGATCTCTTCTGGTCGCTGGAGATCCAAATAAACAGCTAAAACACTCTTGCTAATCAGCCACCAGCTTATGAGCCACTTTGGCAGAAACAAAGAAGGAGAAGGTAAAAAGAGATGGATTTACCCTCATTTTGAAGGTGGCAGTAATTTCTGTCTTATTCCAACGTAACTTGCTTGGTCAGCAACTGATTTCACTTTTTAGCGGTGGCATTACTTTCCTTTGGCAATTTTTGATGACCCCCACGGCAAAAAGAAAAATATCAAAACACTCATCCCTGTTTTGTTTTGCTGCTTTATCAGGATTATAGATAGCCCTTTGGTCAAGGAAGAGAACGATTTTTGTTTGTTTTTCTACTAGAAAATTCAGATGTCAGACACTTCACTTTATCTGGCGACCTAGTCAGATGGTACTACAAGGTATTGAAATGCTGCAGAATTCAGGATGAAGATATCACACAGAATCACAGAATCACACAGTTCTTTTTTTAAAAATAGTTTTTTAGAAAACAAATTAGAATGTAGTTCACTGCAATATATAATAAAC
Source organism: Chauna torquata (assembly GCA_013399475.1). Classification (NCBI taxonomy): domain Eukaryota; kingdom Metazoa; phylum Chordata; class Aves; order Anseriformes; family Anhimidae; genus Chauna; species Chauna torquata. Next base: position 206,371 of record VXAL01016227.1, on the reverse strand, counting down.
ACTTAGGAAAATAACAGTTCAAGTGGAAGAATGAACATCCTACTCATCCCTTAGAAATCTATGATCAAAAGTCAGTATGACAAAAACAATGACATTTAAAACAGAAGGATTTCTAATGTACCTCTAAATCTTCCCAGGTTTTGGTACAGATCACAACAAAGAAAAGAAAAGGGTAAGTACAAAACTTTAAAAGCCATTCCTGGGTCACTTTTTATTTTGGGATCTCAAGGAATAAAAGGTGCACCTCTCTTGGCCATGGCTCCAAAGGCAACAAGGGACAGATTCACTGAGGAGTGGGTTCAGAGACAAATGCACAGCTGGGTCAGAAATGGAGAGATACAGGTTTATCTTGAGGTAGGACATAGAGCTCAATATGTGCATGGGCAAGTCATCTTGAAAGAGTAATTGTTCACATCTTCCTTCAAATGCTTTCCAGCTCGCCAGCATGAAAGCATCACAATGGGGTTCAGCTGTTTGTCTACAAAGAGGCACTTGGAAAAATTCATCAGAATTAACTTATTTTATTTATTTCAAAGGGATAAATCAGTATGTGCTACCTCACTCTGTGAATGCACACTCTTTCCAAACCAGGACTTTCCACTTAATTCAAGAAGCTTTCTTCCCAAACAAGCTCAGCTGAACTAACCACACTTTAACTGGAGCAGGAGTTGACTGGGAGTGTAATGGGAAGAGGACAGGAAGACAAGTGAAATCATTTATTGAATCACAGGTCCCTGGGGCACTATCAGCCTTTTCTGCACTTAAGATTAACTTTGCTGAGTGTTGCACTCTAGAAAAGTGTGAGTAAATAAATAGTGAGTAAATAGTGATTCATCCTTCCCTGCTCTGCTCTACACAATGAGCAGAGCTGGAAGCCCAGCCCAGGCTTCCAGGCTCCCTGACTGCCCACCGTCCCCCTTCACCCCTTGCCACAGCAACCTCAGGAGATCCAGGACGAAGAAGAGCAAAGGCTGAGGCAGATCAAGGGAAGGTATTAAGTCCCTTGCTCAGTGTTGGTGAGGCTGGACCTGGACAAGTGCATCCAGTCTGGGGTGCCCCAGTGCAAGGGGGATGTGAAGGAATCAAACAAATCCCATGGAGGACTGTGAAGATGATCAAGGCTGGGGATGTAGGTGCTGCAAAGAGTCTCTGCAGGAGCTGGGTCCCTCCCTCATTTAACCAGCACAGGAAGGGGACTCTAAGGAGCATTTTTTGGCTGTTGTTCCATGTGCTGTTATGTCCCAAGAACAGCCGCAGCCACACAGCCCCCTCTACAATGCTATCTATACTGTCAGACATTCAGGAATTCAAAGCCATGTCCACCAAGACCAGTGTGGCCCTTCCTCCAGCTCCATTCAGATGCATTCAGGTCCTACAGCTGGTCCCTCCTCTCAGGTCCAAATTCCAGGTCCCTGACCGTGGATGGATGCACTCTCACCCTCACCACCCCAAGCCCCAGCTTCATTACAACTCCGAAGTCACCAGCAAGTGAGTGGGATATTGGTTAATTTTCCCTGGTGTGGACAAATCTCTGAGGGAAATTAGCTACTGTGAGTCAAAGAGATGAAATTCAATATACTAAAATGTTTCATTAAAAAAAAAAAAAAGCCTAACTGCAACATGATTTAAATTTATAAAAGTGGTAAAAAATGCATGAAATCATTTTAGCCCTTATTAGAGGAATATATTTATGTCCCTCTATTTGAACTTCCCCTTTATCAAGAGATATTTCCCTGCCTTTGAAGGCAACTGAACTTTCCCCAGTTATTTGCCTAGCTGGAGGAGTTATACAAACATTCTCTACTACAAATTTGAAATAAAAAGCAGAGAATAATTACAATCAGCCATTTGCCTGCATTTGCTGGGCTGAGATTCTTCTGCTGTTGTTTTTCCCCTCCATCCCCCTCTCCATTCAGCTAATGCAAAAGAAGCACTGGGAATGAAAGTGCCACAGGTCACCGGCTCAACCCATCAATATTGCCCTGCTGACTGGTGCTGGCAATGTGTCCCCTGCTCTCTGGAGAAGAGGACCTGGCAAGAGGCTGCATGACAGGAGGAGAGCAGAGCCTGTGTCAAAGTCATTGTCTTGCTCAGGCCCTGGGTTTTGTCCAAACCTATCTAATGGCCAGACCTTTCTCCATGTCTTAGTGCTGTAGGCTTTCATTTTGTAAGGGAAAAGGACAACAACATTGTGCTTGACTGGGAAGGCGAACTAAGCCAAAGAGAGATGGAAGAAGCAAGATTAGCATCTCTCTTAGCTGCATGCTTTATTTGCTTGGAAGAGAGGCTTGAGAGGCCAACTGTCAAAGAAATACCTTTAGGGTGCATGTTTTGCCTTCGGTGGCAGGCTTTGTACAAGCCCGTGAATACCTGATGTAAGCCTTATGGATACCTGTAAATTAACCCCTATTCTGTGGGGTGAAGGTCTGGATCTGCAGACGCGTGTGTTGGAAGACGTGCATCAGCATGTGTGTATGTGCATGCGTGGCCACGAGGCAGGCAGGGAAGGGCAGGGCCATGCAGAGCTGAAGTCGCATGCTCCCTTGGACTTGCTGCTCCAACATAACCTTTCAGCAGTTTTGCTGTGCTTCTAGATCACCTTTCATTAATTAGGGCTATGGGGTTGGGATCTTCCTAAGAAGAGCGAGCCACTCACGCGCGTGCAGGGGAACATGCCTCCACTTACTATTGCACGCCTTCCTATTGCACAGCCGTCCTTCCTCCAGGACTCCCTCGCAGGCAAGGCCTTCGTTGGGAAGGGGCTTGCAGGAGCGCATGCGGGTCTGCAGGCCTCCCCCGCAGTCCTTGGTGCAGTCGCCCCAAGCCGACCAAGAGTTCCAACCACCTGGGCAAAATCCAGAAAAGCCCTGTCAGCTTCAGTGTCATGGGAGAGGAGACAAAACTAGACCTACAGACCCTATTACACACCCACTGCCAAGGCCCAAAAGCAGGATGTCTTTGAGTGAGGCAGGTAGACACCACAGGAGAGCGCAGAGAGTCAAGAGATGAGAGAGGCAGGGAAAAGCGTTGCCTCTTCATTGATTTCTCTTCAGCTGTTCTCCATCTCTAAACAGGTACTTTGCTTTCCAGGAAACTTTGCCCCATTACTAATTAGTCCAGCTCTTGCTGTGCTTGCTGTTGCAAAGGAGTCTCTTCCTCTGGAAAGACCCTCTCCCCATTTTGTTTCTGTGGGATCCTAGCCCCAGAAGACAATGGTCAAAACCACTCCAAGATACACATCCATCATTGTTGAGGTTGTCTCTCTTCCCTCTCACCACACAAACACATGTTCCTGTGTGGAGAGAGCACAAGGGAGCTGGGAAGGGCTAGAGGTCCTACTACCCACTCTTCTCTGGACCCCAAAAGGACCCTCCTTCACCCCACACTATAGGTAGCACCAGCCACTGGTGGTAGACAGAGAGGCACTGCTCCTTGGGATAGCTTTGGTTGGGAAATGGTATTCCCCTCCAGTGCCCTTGTAGCACCCATGGGGAGCAATCTGGGAGCACAAGAAGGTAAGGGTGATTTTTGGCTCCTGTTCCCAACACCGGGGTCAGCAACACACAGCATTCCTCTTGTACTACCAGCTGCAGCCCTGCAGGCTGATGGAGCCAGCAAGCGCCTCATTGTAGGGATGCTCCTGCCACTTGCCAAATGAAAGTGCTGAACCTCTGCAGTCTTCTCCACCCTGTGCCTTGCCAGGTTGTTACAAAGAACCACTGGCCGTGATGGGATATCCATGAACATCAACAGCAGAGCAGACTGTGAGGACCACCTGAATCTGGTCTGCCTCACTTGGGCTGAAGCCCTGCAACAGGGCACCTGCAGGGAGCCCATCAAGGCTTAGATTTGTCTTGTAAAAAGACAGCAGGGGATTGTCCAGGCCCTTCAAGTGACAGATAAGCTGTCATATCCCTCACTGATCAGTTTACTTCTCATCACCCATATGCAGCAAGCCAAAATCTGCTCTGTAAAAGGCCCCTGCTTCTAACATCTACTGATTGTTTCTGCTCCATCGTTTGCCCACTTCATGAGGAGAAGCAGAGGTGGCCCTTCATCCTAGAGGTGGACACTCTCAGATGGCTGATTTTCCTGCTATGCATTCTCTCACTACCCAAAGCTACCCCTGGAGATGCTTCAGGTCCATGCTTTAGCATGGCTTCAGGTGTGCCATGCTCAGGCAGAAGTAAAGGTAATGAGTTACAGATACACTTTTTTGAAGACAGGAAACACTGGGAGAAAGAACAATGCTGCTTTTTAAAATAAAAGTAAAATAACCCCATTTGTCATCAAGAGGCATGGCTTCTAGAGTCGCAAATACTCCATTTCAGCTGCCCCAGCCTCCCTGTGTTGCTATTCATGGGGCAATGGAGATTGCAGCTGCCCTCTGAGCTGTGGGCTCCACTGCTTCCTACAAATCCTGGGCAAGAGACCAACTCTGTCTTGAAAAAAAGTGGGTCCTCAACAGCCCATCTAGGTACCAGGTGAGAATGTGGGTGAATTACCACCACCCCCTTGCACAGGGACGGTCAGAGATTCAACCACTGCCATAACATAAGGACGTGGTAGGGCCAAGAATTGGCTCATTTCATGAAGAATGAGATAAATCCCTCTCCCACTTGGCTGTGCTTGCCCTTGAGGAAAGGGTCATGTTGTCTCCCAGCCCGGTCAGACCAGTTTTTCTTTATCCCATTTTCATCCTGTCAGCACTTTCCCCATTGCACTTCAAAATGATGTCCTCCTAGACTCCTTTATACTCTTCCTAAGCCTGTCCAGGGAGTGATGTGCTCTTCACAAACCATTATCACGGAATCCCGCAGATTTCATCCTCCTGACCTTTGCTCTGTAAGATGATTCTCCCACTTCTCTGATCATGGTGTCACATGTGCTCCTACTGTGTCCACAGTCAGAGGCAAACCAGGCCCTCCAGCTGGGACTGGAGCAGGATCCCTCCTCAGTCTCAATGAATTTCCCCATATTGTGCTCATCCTGCGGAGAAGGGTGCATTGTCCTCATCAGACCTTTACACTTTGATTTTTACCATGAGTTGTTAAATTTCATCGTCTGATCCAATTTTTTGTAGTGCTTAGGAACATTTTTCCATTAACGTGGGTGGACTTTGAAAGGTTTTCTCCTGCCTCTTGCAGTTTTATTCCTCCCCGCAAAACAGGGATCTTGTACTAACACCAGCCTAGTAGGGCTCAATCTTGTGCTCCCAAGACAGAGTGAGAATAAACACGTGCATCCTTCATGGTTCTGAATGCAGTGGTATATATACTTAATAATGAGAACAATATGGGAAGATAGATAAGGATGGAAACACAGGCTGGTGAACCTGCCGGCAAGTAGCTCAGAGATCCTGGAAGCAGTGGGGAGGATGAGCTGTTATTAGCACACAATAAATATTTGTCCTTGAAGGAGACAGTCTTTCCCTTGAAAGTCACTTTCTCTGCTGGTTCCTTTTCTAAACAGTGTGGGGAAACAGGCTTGTCTCTCCTGTTTCCTGATGGGAGATAGATTGTGTTTCAGTTGCAAGAGAAACCATTGGCGTAATGGCAGGTTTCCTGATGCCTTGGTTGAGCTGATCGATAGGACATCTGCAACCAGACACAGTTAAGAGCTAATAAAGTCTTTGCTTGCCCTTTTAAGGATGCTTTCTTTTACTCTCCTTCCCTTGCAGATTAGGAGTGGGGCTGGGGAATGGAGAAGGCAGCTTCACACAATACTTGGCTAGGCTTTATTTTCTTGGGTTGTTTTTTGAGTCAAAATACATGTGCTCCAATGTGTTAAAAGGTTATTTTATATTGTGTTTTTAGGCAAAATACAGACAAGTTATCCAAACTGCTTCTCTGTCAGGGGGTCCTTAGCTCAGTGAAGGGGTATTCAAACAGGCTTGCATTTCCGAAAGTAATCTCTTATGAAGATATTAACACCCTAAAAATATATAGGAATAGATACTGCCTCACCAGAGGAAAGAGTGAGGGATAGTGTAGGCTCCTGTCTTTGACTTGTTCATACTCTGCTTATCAGCACCTATGGGTGAAACAGCCAATGTAAGATAAAAACCATCATGATTTCAAACCTTTAACCAAAATGAAATCTCTTTATGAGGTCGAGGACAGATAACTCCCTTCCTCTCCTTATTCCTCAGTTTCCATCCCATTTGCGAGTACTAAAGAGAAACTAGAGTAGAAGTACCAGTGTACTTATTAAATCAACACAGGCATTTATAGCCAAGGCAAAGGTATTCCCCACTTCATGGTGTAGTCCTTTTTTATCAGCAGGCTGTCCCCTGGTCCCGACAAATGAAATACTGCCTGTTATTTATCCTGTTTATTGGCTGTCAGATAAACCTTTTGAAATCTCCCTTCTTTTCCTGGGTCTAGTCGTTTGCTGTTTCAAGTAATCTGTCTTTTTTAGTGATGCTGTAAAGAAGCGGTTAAGGGCCTATTATATGAAGTTATACCCATCCCATCTTTGGAGGGGGAAAAGAAAAGCTATGTCAAGAGTAAAACATTCAGCTCTTCTGCCCACTACATGAAAGCATCTGGCTGGTGGAATGGTGTGGCTGGATGATGGCAAGTGAAGGAGTTACCATGTCTGCAGAACAGCTTAGCTGTGGCAACACAGAAATGCTCTTGATCCACTGAAGGTGCCACAGAAGAGAAACATGCAGGATTTTGTCACTGCAGTGGCTTCACATGTCTTATAGCTCAATTCATCAAGAGTGACTTGCTAAGCTGCAGCCAGGGGGATGGACCTTCATGAACTCCCCATCTTCTAGGACACACTCATCCCCACCTGGCTTCCACAAAACTTCCTTGCTCTGACCCTTTTCACATTTCAAGTGTGGGGTTGGAGGAAACTTCACTGATGCCAAAAAGCAAGTAAGAGGTGAAATACAATGCAGAATCCCACTGAAACTAATGGGACCTTTTGCAGATAGTCCCCTTTGCCCTCAGAGTCCTGTTTCATCAGCTCTCAACAAACTGCTGCACCCCGCTGATCGATGTTGGTTGAGTTGCCATCTGTCCTTAATCCAGAAATAATGAGTCTGCTGCAACTGCTTTATGAAAGATTTTGCTTTTCAAAGGCACTGACTGCTGTGAAGGTCATATACCCAACCCATTCCTGCTCAGCAAAGTTTTGCTCGGCTGCAGCTTTGCAGGCCCTTATGCCTTTCTCACTCTGCTCTTTTATTCTTTCCGACTGGAGTAAGCTTTGGCTCACACCTCCATCTCCAGAGATTTCCATCACAACTGGAAGCTATCACCTCAATCCTATAGCAAGGTCTGGTTTTTATTTTTCAAGTCTGAGATCAGTCCTAGCCCCTCACATGACTCTCGTGAAGCCAGCTGTTGCATGCGAAGCTGCTGCTCATGGGACTGTTCTGAGTGCTGTGGAGACTGCCATTCGGGGAGGCCTTTAATCCAGTTTCTAAAGAGCTTTTTGATCCTCCTCAGTCAGTTCTTATCGTGATCATGTACTAAAACAAATTACTTTTCACGCTAGGCTGACCCAATGCATTCTAATTCTCCACAGTTAGATGGAGAAACTTTCAAGGCAGTCAGACTCACCTTTCAAGCTCATATTTGGTATTTCTTGTTCTGAATCTTAAGTGGAGATGCCAAAAGAATAGGTCTTTCTTACTACAAATTAACTGAGAGAGCTCCACTTAGAAGCCTCGTCCAAATACCCTTGATCTTTGGGAAGATTTGCATCCCAATCCAGAGTTTATCTTTGCAGCTGACAGCTGCAATATGTCTCAGACGCCAGTCAGTCAATCATGCCTTTTAATTTAACAGCAATTCCTTAAATTAGACGCCAGTGACAACATTAAAAAAAAAAAAGGAATCAACACAAAACAGTCAATAGAGCACAGCAAAAGGGTCTTTGCTGACACATTACATCCATCTCCGATTTTGTTCTTTGGATTTAGCCTCCCACTGCCCCCAGCTGCAGATACTTCTGATTGGCAGCTCTCTCTCAAACTCTGCAGACCAGGACATCTTGTGTCTGAAAAACATGCTAAGATTGCATAAAGCCATCACAGGGCTGTGTGCTACATCTGGAAATGTTTATAGTGGACTTCATATCACAGTATCCAAGGGCTTGGGAATCATCATCAGTTTGCAACTGAGTGAAAAAATATTGTTTCTTATGCAAACATGGCGGGGGGAACAATGTTAAAAGGAGATTAAGAGCGAGATTGTTTTATACCATCTGAACATTAGGTGTCTTATCTAAATTTGTTATACAATGGGAAAAGAGAAAGAGATATTCCGTAAGGGTCTATAGCTACCTTTTCTTACTATGTTGGGGGAAAAAAAAAAAAAAAACAGGTCCAGAAGGGACTATTTTGAAGACAGCCTTCTATTACACAAAGCAGTGAGCTTTCCCAGGAGAGCCATGCTTTCAGTTTGTTACTTCTGTGCGAGCTAGGAAAAAACTCTTTCAGAAAGATGTCTCCTTCTGGTGCCCCATGCGATGAGAGTCTATGGCAGCACAAGTGAGTTTCTCCAGTGGTTCATTCTCTTTCCTTTCAAAAATAAACCCCGTATAACACTTTGCTCTTTTGCAGATTTTTTACACTAATATCATAACTAACCACCCAGATTCCCTAAAAAGCAAAATCATTCATTCCAGCTCTTCTGCACAGCTTTCCTCTTTCAGACCTCAAGGCTTTGAGAAATAATGTAGAAGTATGACCACCCCCCAGTTAGTGATCTAGTGAGAAAAAAAAAAGCTGGTGGTAAGTGCCTTTTTCTGCTCACCATCCACACTGTGTATCATGAGCTCTGCTAGGTTATCTGGTTAAGTGTTAATTTAATTAAACATAAAGACCCAGTGATGAACAATGAACTATGACAGGCAGAAGCAGCCTGGCAACATACTGGTTGAAAACGGATGACATTGAATGGGCTATGAACGAGGTGTTAGCCTCCAGGGGGAAGGATGAGTCTCTGGTGTGAAACCCACTAAGGTGAATCGTAATGAAAGACTCTCTTGGGAATGCCATGCAAACCAAGGGGGTTCATTGCCTAAAGGGCTATAGGACTTACTGTCCTATAGAGAAAAGAGAATGTGGGGACAAGAGTTTGGGGATTGCACAAAACTTTCTGTGGGGTGCTCAGGGATAAGGATAAGGAGAGATCAAGGCAGATCCATGTGCGAAGCACTGCAAACGTCAAGATGGACTAGCCAGCGAGTAGAATAGGGGAGATCCGAGACAGGGGCATTGATCTGCACAGGCGGGATCATCTTTTCCATGCTGCATGTGTTTACCTCTAACAAATTCTGTATTAACAACAGCTTTTTCCTGCATCCTGAGGGGAAGGGCCCAACTTTTACCTGGAGCACACAATCATGCTGCTTTTGCTGTGTAGGTCCAACTAGCAGACCATGACATACTCTAACTGTGAACAGCAAAAAGCTCAAGAGAAATGACCAAAGGCACTGTGGTGGTTTTACCCTGCTGGACAGCAGAACTCCACCACAACCACTCTCTCAATCCCACTCCTCAAAGGAAGAGGGGGAGAAAATACGATGGAAAAGGGCTCAAGGGTTGAGATAAGGACAAGGAGGTTGCTCACCAATTAACGTCTTGGGCAAAACAGACTCAGCATAGGGAGATTAATGTAATTTATTAATAATTTATTACTATCACTAGCAGACTAGAGCAGTGAGAAACTAAAAGCAAACTAAAAACACCTTCCCCCCAGCCACCCTCTTCTACCTCCTCCCCACAAGTGGCGCAGGGGTACGGGGAATGGGGGCTGCGGTCAGCCCATATCGCTTTGTCTCTGCTGCTCCTTCATGGTCACTGCCGTCCCCTGCTCCAGCGTGGGGTCCCTCCCACGGGATGCCGTCCTTCCCGAACAGGTCCTGTGTGGGCTTCCCACAGGCTGCAGCTCTTGAAGAGCTGCTCCAATATGGGTCCGTACCACGGGGTCCATCCTTCAGGAGCAAACTGCTCCAGCATGGGTCCCCCATGGGTGGCAGCTCCCACCGGATCACCTGCTCCTGCGTGGGCTCCTCTCCACGGGCTGCAGCTCCAGCCCAGAGCCTGCTCCTGTGGGGGCTCTCCATGGGCTGCAGCCTCCTTCAGGCCACATCCACCTGCTCCACCGTGGGTTCCTCCACGGGCTGCAGCGTGGAGATCTGCTCCATGTGGTACCCCATGGGCTGCAGGGGGACAGCCTGCTCCACCATGGGCCTCACCACGGGCTGCAGGGGAACTTCTGCTCCGGCACCTGGAGCACCTCCTGCCCTCCTTCTGCACTGCCCTTGGTGTCTGCAGGGCTGTTCCTCACTCCTCTCTCTCCCAGTTGCTGTTGTGTAGCAGTTTTTTTCCCTTTCTTCAATCTGCTCTCACAGAGCACAACCAGTGTCGCTCACTGGCTCACGTCTGGCCAGCGGTGCGTCCCTTTTGGAGCTGGCTGGAGCTGGCTCTTATCTGACATGGAGCAGCTTTTGGAATCTTCTCACAGAAGCCACCCCTGTGGCCTCCCTGCTACCAAACCTTTACCACGTAAACCAACTACAGGCACTTACCAGCCTCAGTGCAAGGAATAACCTTACATTAGGACTCTCCCCCACAGAAAGGAAGTAGATGGGGGTAGGAGAATGATGAAGAAGCAATATGTAAGTTCATGATTGACTGGGACAAGATGACTACGGAACAGTTGTTTACTGTCTTTTCCAATACAGGAATTGAGGAGCGTCAAATGAAATTAGCAGGAGGCAGGTGGAAACCAATGAAGGACATAATTCTCCGTGCAGAGTATTGTCAAGCTGTGCAGTGCTTTGTCACAGCATGTAAAAGGCACCAATATTTCTACAAGTATAAAAAGCAGCTGGGGAAATGCATAAACAGGAAAACCACTAAGTGCTATTAAACGCAAAGATGTCAGCTCTTGCTCAGAAGGTCTCTGGGCTGCAACTTGCTGAAGGATGGAAGGATGCTGTATGCTTGTCGTGTTCTGCTATTTTACCTTGGTTGCCACTGCTAATGAGAGGATATTGGGCTTTGAAACCCCTGATCTGCCCAACAAGATGGTTTCTGTTTTTTTTCCCTGTTGCTTGGCCTCTTCCTACCTTAACTGTATTTCTATGACTCCCTTTCATGATGGTCTGCTCAAAGCACAGACAGCTCAAGGTCAGGTCAATATGTTCCACCACCATCAAAAAGTTGCTCAGATCACTCACTTTTGAGTACCCAAAAAAGTGGTGTGATTTCCAGAGCTGCTGAGTAGCCAAAGCAATCACTGATTTCTGTAACATTCACAAGTGCCCTCTGTCCTTGCAAATGAAGGTATCGAGGCCAGGTTCAGAGAAACACTTAAGACCAGCTCCAGTCGCCCCATGCTCTGCAAATCACTTAAGGAGGACAGAAATGAGGCCACAGTGCTCAGCTTTCAAGGAAACCCAGCATAAAGCTGTGCTTATTACATGAATCCTTGCAAATGGAACACTAGAGATAAAGAGGGATTATATATGTGGAAATAATGGGGGAGATGGGCAGGGAAATGAGAAAGGGAATGTTTAGTCTGGAGCAGGAGATCAAATAAGACTGTGGAAACCTCTTCCCTGTAGGAAGCTGTAGGGGCTTCATCACTTCACTTATTTCAAAGCAGAACAGGGAAAATATCAGAGAACAGACTTGTAAGGAAAAATCCGGCATGTACCACTGGGGAGGAATGAAATGCTTCCCCGCCCTGAACCTCTCTGATACTGCATAAATCACATCAGAGCCAAGTTCACACACTATTTGCTTCTTCATGTTATTGCAGACCTCGGTGCAAAGCACAGAGGAGACGTATTAGCATAGACGCATCCGTGCCTCTGTACAGTGATAAATACATGAACATATTAAAATAAAGCTGTGTAGCCCAAGTTGATTGAAACCTTCCCTGATATGTGTGTTATTATCTATTTTCATTAAAGCTTGTTCAAAAAAGAAATCAAATGAGCATTTGTGAAATTTTCTTCCATGTGCTGTCTGCTCCAGACTGAAGTGCCTCAGTTTCCCCAGAGTTGTTTTCACCCTTCTATATAAAGCACTGATAGAACCCCAAATAAACCCATAAATGCAGTGACATGTTATAACACCAAGAGCTTTGCAAGCCCAATGCAATTTTAGCTTGCTTCATGAGCAGTATTTCCAGCTGAAGGATTTCTATGGTCCCCAAGACCGCAGTATCTCAATCCTCCATGAGCTCTGACGTTTTTCTCTTTGAAAAAGCCCTGCAAAACAGGGCTATGCTATTATTGCCTCTGCAAGCATGACCCCAGGGTGTCCAAAAAGCTAAAAGACTTGCCCGCAGTATCACAGGGAGCCTCCTGTACAGCACAGACAGATGTTAAATTTTCTTAAGGTTAAGCATCTTAAAAGAGAACATAGAGTAAATCAACCAGGAGAACCCAGGAATCACATAAGCGCAGGATCACAGAATGGTTGAGGTTGGAAGAGACCTCCGGACCCATCTGGTCCAACCCTGCTGCTCGAGCAGGGAAACCTACAGCAGGTTGCCCAGGACCACGTCCAGACAGTTGAACATCGAAAGTGAGTTGAGTGTCTCCTGCTCAGAGTGGTGTTGCCAAGGAGCTGCCACTCTGCAGACACTGTTGGTGGCTCATAGGCATGCCTGGCTCCACTAACTGCTCCCAAGACAGAGCCAGCAAAGTGAACTCCAGCGCAATGCTGAGGCAGCCGCCTTGGCAGCTATTAAACCAAATATTTAATGACGTTTTGATACACACAGCCAAACCCTCTTCACACAGAGATGTCAGTAAAAAAGATTTTGCCTGGAAGGGGAACGGGGGTGGTTGGAAACCACATGAAAGCACTCGGTGTGTGTGCACCTCTGAGGAAGTCTGGCGAACAAGCAAGTTGTCAGCAGGTATTTCTCCCTTCGGTGTCCTCTCCTTCATAGAGCTGTCGGTTGCACTCATCCCACAGTGGGAAGATGCTAATCCTGGCTTCTTTGCTGGGCAGAGGCTGACTTTACCGGCTCATCCTTTCACATGTCATTACTGTTTTTCATTGCAGGAGGGAGCAGACTTTGGGCTTGTCTCCGTGTGTAGTTTCTTTCTTATTAAGTCTTCTTTTTGAGAGAGGTAATAGGCAGGATGAATGGGTCATGTACTGCTTGGGCAAGGTGCGTGCAAAACTCTAAGGGACACAGTTGTACATTGTATGCTGATGTGTGTATAAAGGGTTAGGATGCAGAGTGGAGAAGAGCCTGTCTGCAAGCCAAAGTTGGGGGTCAATAAAGACTGCACGCCCAGGTGGCTCAGGAAGCTACTTTGCTGCAAAGACATACCCAGAGGTGTCCACAGATAGTTAAAACAGCACTCACGAGAGTAGCTATCTAATCTGGGTTGCTTGGGAACAGAAATTACATTGCACAAGTGAGCCTCAAAGCACCTTTTACTGGGTTGACCACTGCCACTGGGGTCGGAAGTGGTGTTGTGGATTAATGTCTGGGACCAGGCTAAGAGTGGTAGGATCCAGTCCCACAGGAGGCAATGACAGGAGAAAATAACATCGAGCCATGTTTGCATTGGAGGTGTCCAGGGTGAGTCATGATGTAACTGCACCAGGAGAGGTCATGAAGATGAGGATTGAATCTGTCTTTTTCCCTCCTCGGCCAGACCTTATGCACCCAATGAAGTAAAACAGAACCACAGGATAAGCAATGAGACGTAGCATCTCTCTCTTTACTCTTCTCTTTCTCAGGGGTTCAGGGTCCTTGACTGGACCATAGTGGGAAAGGGAAGAAACTTTCCACTCTGAACACTGGCATCACTGGAACTGTACTGGGAATAGTATGTTCCCTCCTGGACATACTATTCCCAAAGATGTTAAGAAAAAAAAAAAGTTCAGATGCTGCATGATGGAAAAGATCAGATTCAGCTGAAGCTCTGAAGTTTCTGCTGGATGCAACCTTGGCCTGGGAAGAGATTGCTCTGAGTTTGTACGCGATCGATAAATATTGGCAGTGCTAAAGGACGTATACAAAACTTAGAGGCACTGTGTAGCACACAGTGCCAAATCTGTCCTTCTATGCAAACATGAACTGCAGAGAAATGCAAGTTTTCTCCTCTCTGCAGGTCTCTGAGGCCCATGCTAAGCTACTGAGCTTTGCTATGAACTTCCAAAACACTGCATATCTTATTGCTGGTCATTTTCCACATAAAGTATCTCTCTCCTCCCTGGGATGCCTATTACACTAGGTCAGGTCCTTCGCATCACAAATCTTGAAGTTACTTATTAAGTCTTTCATTCCCCGGTCTTTGCAGGGCCTCACTGCTTCATCTGATGCTGAACAGTCAGTGTTTCCATTCTGGTTGCTATTAGCCTGTGCTCTTCTGAGCACTGAGTGCTGTTGGATGCTCTAATTTGTAAAGTAGTCTGAATCTCCGTGTATCTGTTAATATACCCGTTCTTCTCCTCTTCCCTCTCTGCGTGCATTTATTTCTCTTGCTCTGTAGTACCAATCACGACAGCGTTTAGGTGTTGCCTAATGCAAGCTAGTAGGATCTTTCGATATTGATGCTAAGGTGTGGTAAATACGTGAGTCATTAACACCATTGCTGACAATCTGAAGTTGGGGCACTATAAAACAGGTCCTGTAGAGACACTGCATTGTAATGATTAAAGCAATTTTCCAGCCTGATTCATAAACAACTGTTCTCAAAGTCACCATCTTTTCTACCAACGGCGAGAGGGGACCACTCACACATGCCTGCAATGTCCCTTCAAAGTCCCAGTGTGACACAAGGAAATGCAGCTCCATCTGGTCTTGCAGACAGCAGACTTGTGGGCTCATCCTGTGTTTTTATCTGAAAACTAAATAGGAGTTGACCTCTTGTTCTTCACAATGGTTTGATGCAGGGTGGCCTGTCTGGCCATGTCAAGTTGCTACAGGTGAGGTCTCTCTCTGATTTCTCCTGTTATAACTGCTGAAGGAAAGCTTTCTCCCTAGTGAACCTCTGAAGCATCTTAAACATTTTTTAATCCAGGGTCTACTGAGCCTCAACTTGACACCCATAAGCTTCAGCTAATGGAGATCACTGTGTGTCCTGCCTAAAACTGTTCTTTTCTGTAGATGAATGAAACTGCCTTGGCCTGGGAGAAGTCCTGCTCAAAAAAAAGAAAAGCACAACATTGAGAGAGGGTAACGATATTTTCAGTCAGGGTGCTAATTGTATTAACACAGATGCTGAGAAGATGCCAGGAAGGCTCAGCATTTACATAGACATTTGTAAATGATTTTTTTCTGCTATTCATATTTGCCATTTATATTCCAGCAGTGTTAAGAGGCCTTGAGTAAGTTGAGAGCCGTCCTGGGATCAGCATTCTGCAGACAAAGGAGATACAGACAGTCCTTGATCCTAAGAGCTTGCATTAGGCAACACCTACATGCTGCTGTGATTGGTACTACAGAGTGAGAGAGAAGATGAATGTGCACTGAGAGGGAAGAGAAGAGTGAGTATATTAACAGATACACAGAGATTCAGACTACTTTACAAATTATCAACTATACTTAGATGTTAATCATCATGTGCATTAGCTATTTTCTTTTTTCCTATGAGAAAATGCAGACAAAGTTCCCTGAGCTATAAGACTGCCTGCACAAATGGCTGGATTCTGAACAGACCATGGATGTTATTTTCCTTCTAGCACGTCCCAGAATTGAATGGAAATTAATCCATACAAGAACAGGGGATGGAAACTGTCAGAGGAAGATTTATCTGCATTTTTTTCTCCTTTTCTCACTATTGGTGCACAGAGCAGTCAGGAGTGGTTATATTATTATTGACTGGTGGGGACAGGGAATATTTAGAATGGAGAGCCAATACACCAGGTGATTCATTTTCCTCCAAGGCTCTATAAGCCTGGAAACATGCCTGAATCCCATATGGATAGCCACATGAATACAACCCCAGGAATGATGTTCAGCCTTCATCTCCACTCCTCTCTCCAGGACTTGTATCTGAAGCCCTCATAAGCCTGATCGCCATGGCACAGAAGGAGCATGGTGGGCAACTGTAAGTGAGAGCTGCATCCCCTGCAGCCCCCAGAACAATACCAGTTTGATTCCAGCTTCTCAGAATGGTTTACACTCATAATTTCACTCTTTGAAGCTGTCCATGACTCCTTTCTGATAAATACAATCCAAACACTCCCCTGGAAATATTGACTTCTTGTCCAACAATTCTCACTTAGCACAAGGGAAACAACAGCTAATAATTATACCTGCTAATTACAAGGAGTTGTGTTCTATTTCATTTTTCCTTGTGGTCATCCAGAATAGCCTGTAATGCCCAAAAGTGGAATTCCAGTTGAGGGACAGATCTGCTTCGTGTGGCTTCAGATGGTCCCCAAGTGTCTCAGGCTGGATACATCTTTTTTGAGCACATCAATATAAGCCAAGAGCATCATCTGCTGGCAGAGCTGTTTAGTGAGATCAAGTGTAAATCTGGTACAGCCCATGGACTTTACAGACCACAACACATCTGTGAGACATTTTTAGCTAGTATCCACACACAAGGGTTAACACCAGCACTTCCCAGCTGTGGAAGTTGTCTCCAAAGCAAACATCCCAGCTGTGCACACCTGGAACTAGCTGTGATCCATGTATAATCTAAAATTTGCAGTTCAAGCCCACTATGTCACTAGCAGTGAGCAAATATCAGTGTATCTCCACATCTTCACAGCATAGTGCTCCTTACACTTTCTGTAAACTGTGCCTGGATTGAAGAAGCCACAAAGCAAGGAGCAGTCTATCTACTGCCACCAAAGTTGCAAGAAACTTCCATTGGGGTTATCCAAGTGGTCTACCTTTAGACATTGAAATTAAAGTGTCCAAATTTGGAGACATTAGCTTCCAAATTTGTTTTGTGTGTTGGTGTGGGGAGTGAGAGATAACAGCATGTGTGTGTGGATTTTGTGAGGGGGGCTCAGCATAACAAGTGATGCATTTAAAGGTGGATTATGGGGAAAGAGGGAGGAAGGGGCTTCACCTCCCAAAAGAGTCTGTCTAGGTGTTGCTAGCAATGTTGTTAGCAGCACTTGTTCCATCTCTTCCTTTCACAATCCTTCTCAATGTAGAGTGTAGGAGCATGTGTATATTAGAGAGAGAAATTGGTGAAGCTACAGCCAAAAAACAGAAGCAAAAAAGACTGTGAGTTTGCCTTATTAAGATGACTGAGTCTGAAACTTATTAATAATGGACATAACTTAAGTCTCCATCTCTGCAGCCTGCAGGACAGGTCCATTTGGGCATTGATGGGTGAACAGGGCTCTAAGGAACTCCAAATCAATTACACGCAAAATACAGTTTCCTATCCTCAAGAGAGCCACTTCTCCCTGCATGGAAAGACTTGAGAGGAAGAAAGAGCGAAGCAGCCTAATCTGTCTGTTCTGAGCTCACTGCAAGATCCCAGACAAGGACCTAAAGCATTGCCAGAGTGGGCAGCAGCTCACCTAGTTTTAGAGGTCTATGATAGAGATGAGTCATCTGAGCCACAAATCCCCTTCATACTTAACGGAGGGAGATAAGCACTTTTAGAATGTAGGCTGTCTATTCCACTATCCTGCTTCAGGGTGAGATGGTTCTCACCCCAGCAATGCCCATTTCCCTCTATTGATTGCAGAAGGAGACCAGATGATCTTCTCAGGTATTGAGGATGTCTTTTGGTCAGTGAAATCTTGTTCTCAGAGCATGTGGAACTGAGAGATGGCAGAGAAGCAGAAGTGAAATGAGAAGGAACAACAAACTAAAACTAGATGAAAACGACAGAGGAAGAACAAGCCTGCCTGCCGCAGGCAGGTGGTGAACTTGCTCTTCATAGGTGTTGCCTGCTGACTCAGCCACATCCAACTGTCCATTTGGCAGAGTCTGCTTTCAGGACATGGTGTTCAGGTGTTACCTGCAGACAAGGTTGAAACCAGGAGCTCTGAGGTCTGCAGGGAGCCATGCCCTTTGAAAAGGTAGGGACCAGCAGAATCATAGGAACATATATGTTCCTAATAATTCATACATGTAGCCTAACAATTCAGGATTTCTGGTCAGACTTGCTGGAAGTCTGGTTCATGATCTCAGAATAGTGATCTTCTCTCCTTTTCTGTTCCCTAAGCTCATGAGGATCTCTGATCACGATGGGGATTACAATAACATACGAGGGTGCTGAAACTGGGAGAAGAAAGGCATTTTTTTCTCTTTTAACCATGATCTATAGAAACAGATCCCATTTGGAAGCTATCCTGTGTATATTTTACTGAGCCTGGTGCAGCCCAAACCCCATCAGATCCCTCCGTCACAAGTTCCAACGAGAAAGGAACCATCTCTTTGGACAGGCACAGTTATCTGTCAATATACGCAGGAAAGACAGAGAGGTAGGTTCATCTTATGTATCATCCTAGTCCACAGATAGTGGCACAGATGAGTTCTTGTTGGGACTTTTTAGGGTCCCAGCAACTCATGGGGAAGACAGGCAGGTTCTCACAGGGAAACGGATCACTCAGACCCCCCAGAGTGCCTCCAGGACCAGTGCAGGGAAATGTTGGTGAGTACCCAAGGTCAATGAGGGTTAACGGGACCAGGAAGATCAGGATGCTTTTTAAGGCTCCCTTTACCTCTTCCAGAGGATGTCTGACCTTATCTGATGCTTTGTGGGCCTTTTCATGACTTCCACTTGGTTTCATACACAAGTTTACAGAAATTGTTTAATTGCAGCAGTCTTGGAAGAGGGCAAGACCACAGACAGTTCAAGCCTTCCTTTCCTCTCTCCCAGACTGCAATCTCCTGGTTACAGCAAATCACGCATGGGAGGCTTTAAGGGCAAGTGTCTCCTTGTACATGAGAAGAAGGAGTCCCCTTATGTCTAAAATAAACAAATAAATAAAAGTTACTCTGGGCTACAGAATCACTAAGATCTGGGTTCAGCTCCATGCTTCCCAGCTGGCTCCTATTTCTACATAGTAGGTTGAATCAAAATGCTGTGTCTAAGCAGATGGAATGGTTGAGGTTTTCTGATCCCTGGCTGAGCAGGCACACGAGGATACATGCAGGTAATCCGTGAGCAGAGGCCAAATAAAGAACAGAACATAAACCCAAGACAGGAGGGGCACTAACCTAAGGGGAAAGGTTGAGCTCTTGTGTCTCCTTGAATAATACAAGGAGCAAAATATTCTGTTACTAGCCTAGGGAGCAGACAATTAAAACACTACTTGAAGCAAATGTCTCCTGACTCTGGCTCAGAATTTCAATTAGTCTGGGAAGTCTTATTGCACTTAAGTGCAGGTTAGTGACATTTCAGGGAGGAGAGATTGATTGGGAGCTCGGTTACAGCTCAGCCAGTGGGGATCATGTCTAGGGACCTGTCCTTAAAAAACAATGTGTGATCTCTGCATGGCATTTTCCTTGTTTAGCTCTTTTATGTCTCCTGTGAGAATAAATAACCCCAGTAGCCAGAGCTGTCTCCCCTCCTTTCAAACACTGCCTTATTTTCTTTCTCATTTTCCTCTAATCTTCTCTTCCTGTTGACTTTTTCCATTTTCTTTAAGCATCCTTAGGCATTCACACAATATTTCCTGTGACTTTTTTCTTCCTCCTAAAGTTTCTAACCTTTTCTTGCCTCAAGAATTAAGCTCTGACTTCCAGGAAACTATTTTCATAGCAGTTTACCAGCTTTGCAGAGCCAGACAAATCAGGGGACAGTCTTCTAATTTTTGTTCCTGATGGACAGTGACTCCTCTATTGCTGGATTTTGCAAAGCTTGCAAAGAAGAGGAGGGTCATATTGCATCAATATCACAGTGGTACCGGACAAATACCTGTAGGTACAAAGAGCTTCTCTCCATCTCTACTGGCTGCAACACGAAGTGGGAACATACCCTCAGCCAGTTCAAAAAATATGTGAAGCATTGGTAGACACCAAAGCAGCACCAGGGAAAGCATAATACTTGGATGCGCAGGCAGGACTGGCCACCAGGTCTGTCTGGGCAGAAAATCTTTCCTGTGGCTAGATGTGTCTAAGATAACTATACTTTTTGGGAGACATGCATGAAATAGGAGGCAAACAGGGCAATGGTTACTAAGGACAGAGATGCAGTAGATTTTCCTGCCATAAGTGAGCCAGTGTGGGGGACAGGATTTCTTTTTTTTTTTTTTTTTTTTTTCCAGAAAGCAGCCCAAAATTCATTTCAGTGCCCCAAACAAGCCTGCTTTTGTCAGCATTTCTCCTGCATCTGTACCCAACTGCAGACACTGTTAAAAGCATCACCCATAGTAAAACTCTCCCAGAACAAAACACTCTGATCTCGCACTTAAAATCCACCATAACCTAAAACTCTACCAGGGACATACTGGAAGAGATGAAAAGCAATAAAAACAATCAGATATGATTAAGTTTTCTACTGCAGAAAACTGTAGGTAAATGAGCCTCCTTATGCCAACAGTGCATTGATGGACAAGCCCAATGCATATTCTGCTGTAAGCAGTATCCTCTGCTCAGAGGTGGTGACCTTATTTTTAACCACCATCAATGGACTTTTTTGTCCTTAAATTTGCTAAATCTGTTTCTGGACCCACAGACAATTTGGTGCTGGCAGTGTCCTGTGATGAGGGGTTCCACAGCTTTGTGATGCATTGTTTTGGCGTACTGGGCTTGTCTGCAAGTCAAAAAAAACCGCTGAAAACTAGCTTATATTAGCTGAGTAGGACACTAAACTGTCTACATGAATTCTAGCTGGCCTGGAGTCAGACTGCAAAGACAAAGCTTTTACAAAGACTGTTTTAATTGCATGCCTTCCTGCAGCCACCGCGGAGACCACAGCAGCATGTGCTGGATCCGCAGGGGCAGAGAGGCTGCATGTCTCTGGCGGGCAGAGGTAACCGCTGGCTGTGAACACGTCCTGTAACACAGAGATGCACAGGATCAGTACTGACTCTTTTAGCTTTCTACAACCCTAAATAACTCTCTAAGGTGTCCAAAGATGCTCTTGCACATAAATATCTGTATACAGGCATATGTGTATCAGGACAACATAACTAAATGTGAAGATCCATTTACTCCTTTACTTTCTTCCTCCCACACGGCCAAATGCTCCCAGATAAAACTGCCTTAATACAGTCTCTCAATACAGTCATCTTTCAGGCATGGATTTGGATCAGAGGAGAGGTGATAGTGTTAGACCAAATGGTCTTCTCTTCTCCCCTGATCAGCTCTGAGGAAGGTTTCATCATCAGAGGAAAGCCCATTTCATGTCATTACTCATCCTTTCCCACGGAGCCACTCACAGCCCACATAAATCACAGTCGCTCGGAAACCACCCTGACCCTTGAAATCATCGGGAAGTTTTCAAACACCCCTTCAACAGATTGTTCCCCTTCGCATCTGTGGAGTAAGATGGATCGATGGGGGACCCAGGGGGTTATTTTGCCCATGAATTATTTAGACTCGCTGGGTAGTATTTCATTTTAGACTGGCCTTGTTTTACGCTTGTAATTTTTAATTCTAATAATTCCACCTCCAGCAAGCAGAGACTCCTGAGAGCACTAGATTATATCTCAGTGGGCACACTCCTGAATGCATAAATAACCTCTCCTCTGCTGACAGCACAAGGGGATGGGCTGTGCTCTCAGTGAGGTTTGTCTCCCCCCAGCTCTCTTAAAGGAATCTTTATCTGTGTGCAGCTATTCTGCAACATGCCTCTGTTTTGTAGCAAAAGCACTATTTAAATGCAAATGTTGACTTTTTGCCAGGGACTGGAGGGAAAATACTCAATCTAATGACATCCTTCCAAAAGTACAACTGGTGCTGTTTTTAAAGGAACTGCATCAGAAGGGGTTGGAACTTTGGTTCCTTGCACTACTGACGGCCTCTGCCAGTGCCTTCCTCTACCCTTTGAAGTCATGCTTCTGTCCTACCTTTTCAAGGAAAAAGAATATATACGTATTATACTATATACACACATATAGATATATATAAATGAAACAAAACAAAGACTTTTGCTCAGATTGCCCCTTCCCAGACTACTCAAAAATATTGAGGAGACTAAGCCACTGCACACTCCAGTTCAAGATGTTCACTATTCTTTCCTCCTCTGTTTCAGGACAGATGTTGCAGTTGTCTAGGTGACAGTGATGGTAGGGTGACTGTTGGGCTGGAGCCCATTTATGTAGGAAGAGAAAAAGGAGATTTAGACTCAGGAGCTGGGTGAGAAGGAAGGAGAGTGAGAAAGGGAAAAATGCATGGAGAGGGGTGATTAATTTTGTCTGGGGATACCCACTGTTTACTGTTTTGTACCATTTGTCTCTGTTCAAACACCAGTTC
The DNA here is from genome assembly GCA_013399475.1 of Chauna torquata. Taxonomy (NCBI): domain Eukaryota; kingdom Metazoa; phylum Chordata; class Aves; order Anseriformes; family Anhimidae; genus Chauna; species Chauna torquata. The sequence continues at coordinate 184,025 of VXAL01016227.1, read as the reverse complement.
TGATTTAAAGCCAAAATTAGGCAGCCTTTTCAGAGATTCTTGCAAAGGTAAATAGCTCAGTGATGCTGAAAGAACACCAAAGTTGGGCCAAACAGGGAGAGGGAACCTATCCAAATTCTTAACTAATATCCCCACAGGAGGTCATTACCCACAGCCGTAGGGCTAGCAGAAAACGCTCTGGGCTTCATTTTAGACCATGTCTAATGCTCCCAACAATAAGGCTTTGTGCAGGAGCAGGAGGAGCTCAAAACAATTGGAGCCAGATCTTGTCCTCTCCCCACATGTGCGGGCCACCAGGACAGATAGGGCAGAGGAATTATGTGGGGACATCAGAGCGTTCCTTGAATGGAAAGGGTGGGGAAGGGGATGGATGTGCTGGAAGACTTGTCATACATGGGAGCTGCGGCACAAGCCAGGAGCTGGGACAAAACACAGGACAGTGGAGGCCGTATGTCCTTCTGTGTGATGCACCTCAGCCAGCCTGACCAACGGCTTCCCACATCCTTCCCCCTCCCTCCCGTTGCATTGCTCGGGCTTTGCAAGCTGCTGGGTTTCGGTGTGTTTTTATCTGATGTGGTTCAGTTACCAAGGAGACAACGATCTGCAAGGGGGAACCTTTGTGACATCCACGGGAGAGAAATCGATGCAGATCGCTCAGGGAGTGAGGACGGCCCTGGGCCCAGAGCTCAGGAATGATGAAGCATTAGACCTGGCCCATATGAAGTATCCCAGGCAGGCTGCAGTCTAGAGAACCTCCAAAGCACTGTTTAAAATGAAATCACACCATCTGTGCGATGAGGAAGTGTCAGCCACTCCTCAGCGCCAAGTGGATATTCATGTCCTCTAGGAAATGTAGCTTAATAAAGTCGGAAATCCTTTGTTTACCCGCTCCAGAGGTCTACAAAGTGTCAGAGGTCAGGTCCAATGGTTCAAGACTCATGGCAGTGGCTGAAGAGCTGTGCCACCAGGCCCCTTGTTGCCCCTGCTGTCCATCTCCCCCCTGCCCTATCCTTCTACTGTTGAGGACCCATACATGAAAATAAGATTCTCAACCTTCTCTGCTCAACATCACGTAGAGCTTCCAACCAAGACACTGGAGAGTAGAAATGGTCCCCTTGTATAACATCATCCCATAGCCCAGCAAACCTGTTGGTGAAATCATGATCGCGGTGCCTGCACCTTTACTAAAGCTGTTTCAGCTGAGAAATACTAGACAATCAAGGCTTAGAGGCCTTAATTTTCCTTAAATCAGAGTTAATATTTTAAAGACAGGTAGAAAGTTTTGGCAACCTACTTCCAGTATCCTAGCCTGCCTTTTTCCCTCACCCTCCATGGCCCAGGTGACTGTCACCCTTTCCTAGACATTTCCCCAAACTTGGCTGGAGTTAAGACGTGCAGCAGGAAGGGGAGGCTGTGTTGCATTGAAGGTCAGAAGAGACACATCTTCAAAAGCACAGCTTGTTGAGGATAAAAAAAAACAAAACCCTTGACTGGAGTACTGCAGCTCTTGTTATTCCTGACTTGTCTTTAGCAATCACTAGCTGCAAAGCCCAGGAAAGCACTGAGCCAGCACAATCCTGTTCTTTCCTTTGCTGCGGTAACACAGCAGCTTGGAAAAGCTCCCTCCAACAGGCAGAGCCACGGGCAGACAGGGTATTTCTTCCCAATACCCATCTGATGATCGAATTATGACCTTGAAAGATGAGCCCTGAGGGACCTTGTTAACTAGCAAGAGAGATTGTTTTGCAAGTGTCTGCAGAAGTGGATTAAAAAGCAATAACTCATGCGAAGGCCCTCCTCCAGCAACCAGGGAAGAGGGAAAACATATTTCTGTTCTGGATATCCTCTTCTCCTGGGGAAGGCTCTATAGCTGAAATGTCAGGTTTAATTTCTTTCCAACGTGTATTTTGCAAATAACTCCTTTGCTCCTCTTTAAGTTCGGCAGCTAATATGCCAGAGCAGTGACAGTCTCCAGCAATGATTCAATGGAAGAGAAAATATGCTTCTCCTATGTCACCTTTAGGAAGCACTCAGCATGAACGAGGCTGTGGAAGAAGATGTACTTGAGATGTGGTCACCCCACAGCAGGTAGCCAGGGTTGGCCAAGCCATGGCTGTTACCTCTTCTTTCTCTTTATACTGACAGGCATAAGTGGAAAGCAGGACAGGGATGGGGCTATCATGGGAGCACAGCTATTAACTGGCCAGGAGAAGCCAACATCCCTTTAAATCTGAATTTCTAGCAGATTTCAAAGGGATACATGATCCCTCAGAGTGCTGGTAGTGTAGCAATGAGCCAGCACAGTGAACATGTCAGATTAGCAGATTTTGTACCTTTTTTGATAGTCCCAAACACCCACAGGACATGGGAATAGATCTTCTGGAAAGGACGTGGTGGTCTCTTCACTGATGGTGAAGAGTAGGTTTATTAGGGACGGCCTGAGTTGAGTAGATCCTGCTCTAGAAATATATCAGCCAACCCCAAGGGGGCTCATTCTGGTTCTGGCCACCATTCTTGAGTGTTGATATATCAAATTAGAAAAGGCTGGAACCAGTGCCACAGCACCTTTCAGACTGGTCTGGAGTTATACTTGTTCAGCCAGATTTTTGCCTTCCCCCCACCAGTCTGGGACACCATAGGAGCTGATTTTGAGGGAGGAAGAGACAACATGGAAACCAGACTTGCAGTTGTCATGACAGGTATCTGCAGCAATGGTGCATGGTTTTGGCAGTTATCAGTGCTATTTGTATGTGCATTAGTTCACAGGAACATCATGCAGTCTGGGGACAAGTGGAGAGAATAAGTCCTTCTGACTATCAAGCCCTTCAACTCACACAGCCTGAAACATCCACACTTCCCACCCAGGGTGGAAAGCGTGCTTTTCAGCTAGGAATTACAAAATACTTCTGAGTTCTCCAACTACCCTGAAATAATAGAGTAGTTGAGGATTAAAGGTCTGCATATGGGGGAGATACCAAGACCTGAACAGGAGTTTCGTAAGTAAAAAAAAGGATTTTTTTTTTTTTTTTTAACTAAACTGGATCTGTCTATGGCTCTCAGAGCATCCACAAAACAGAGTTGTGCTGAAAGGAGGACTATAAAGCTTATTTCGCCCAACACCAAAATGCAGCTGATTCTGATGTGCAACACACCAGCTGCCAACTGCACAGCAGTGTGGGGAAAGCCATTCTCTAACAGTCATTGCCCCATACCTTTGAAATACTGGGGAATCAGGATCTCCAGTTTGAAGATGCATTTCCAGCATTTCTTGACCCTATTGTGCTGGGAATCTGCTCAGAAGTAGGAAAGAAAAAAAAAAAAAAAAGCCTTCTAATGACCAGAAAGGCCAAGACTTCATCAAAGAGCAGGACAAAGACATTTCATCAGGGTATTTGATGGAAAGGGTTCCCTAAAACACTAGTCATTAAACTAACTAATTTTTTTTTTTTACCTAAAGACACATTTTCCCTGGAAACATCTGGGTTTTGCTGTATTTTTGCATGAAAAAAGGAAAGTTAGCACTAAATGTTCTGTGTGGGACATTCTCCTTAGATCCATTTTAAGTGGAGCAGGAAGACAAGAATTGGGAGTGTGTCATTGCTGGGGGAGTTTGGCAGGGATTTTTAGAGATAATAAAAAAATAATAAGGCAGGGAATTTTAGATCATTGTTTACAAGTGTGTGAAAATATCTCTCCATGAGTATTTAGGAACTGGTGTAAGGTTCAAAAGGGAATGAAAGATCCCTGTGTGAAATGTGAGACTCTAGAAAGAAAAGAAGCGTTTGCATCCTTGCACTTGGATTTCTGGTGCCCTGGGAATGGCTCGGTGAAAGACCCAGATCATGGCACCCTCCAGGCCCCCGAGCTGTGGGGCAGCAGACTCCTCTTCCAGCCCTCTTGTCCATCCTCAGAGTACACTTCCACTACACCTGGCTGGGAGAGCAGGCATGGCTGGATAGGTGGGTATTGCAAGGGAAAAAGATAAAAAGGAAGGAAGGAAAGAAAAAGAAGGGAAGAAAGAGAGAGTCCATCAGTGGTGGCAGGAGCAGCTGCCTTTGCAGAGCCCTGGCTCCAATGATTGTCTTCTGGTCACCTGCATCTCCCAGAGTGACAGTAGCATCTGCTTGGAGGAGCATGGCACAGCCGAGTGGCAAAAAAAAAAAGGTCAACTGTTTCCCTTGTATTTCCCTCCAGGCTGGAAGCAGGGAGAGCTCTCCCTGGCCCTCCATGGCACTGCAGAGCTTCCCTGGGATCATCCTCTCCCTTGATGAATATTCCACCAGGCCACATGAGGACACAAAGGCAAAGACCCCTTCGGGCCAGCAGGTAGAGCACAAAAGAAAAGAGGGACAAGCTGCATGCTCCTGTTCACCCTATCTCCTGGAGAAAAAGAAATCCAACCAGCCAGTCCCTTCCCCATGACCTGAGCTCACCCTCTGGTCCAGAAAACCTTATGGGTTGTGGCACAGGGCCACCTTGTAGGAGAGGGGGTCCTGGTTTCTCAGGATACTGAGAATTGGACAGGACACTGCATAGGTTCAATGGCATTTCAGGAGTCCACATTTTTTTCTTGCTGTGTTGACTCAATGTGGCAAACTCATTCCTTTCACAGCCTGGTTGCATTTATCCAAATGTAAGATGTGGCATTCAGGAGCCCAGAGCTGTCTCTCCCAGCGGGAACCCACAACCACATTGACCTAAACTGGTCATGGCAGCACTCTCATATGCATCGTCTGCCCTTTCCCTGCATGTCCGTGCTTTGGGGAGCTGCATTCATCCTCTAGAGCCCTTGAAATGATAGAAAATCAGGGGTCCATCTCTAAATGGCTTCCAAAACCCAGCTACTCCCAGGTCACCAAGAGGTGGAGACCTTATATTTCATCACAGATTGAGTGGCCAGCTGCCTAGTTCAGGTCCTTGAGGTCCAAGCAGGTGTGGGGACCAGATCACTCATGCTCATGCAGAATATCTACTCAGACCCAGAAAAGCATCCCAGACAACACCCCCACATCATCTAGCCCCTGCATCCTCTGCTTCACAGCACTGATCAATGCACAGGAGAAAAATGTCCCTTTTAAAATCCTAAGCTGGCCAAGAGCAGTGCACCAGGGAGAGATTTGAAGCCTGCAGGAAAGAAGACATCACTTTACACCCTAAGCGATGGGAGAGCTTTGCTTTCAGCGCAGTATATGCCATCTGTTCCTGTTGCCCACAGATCTGGCCACGCTGCGTGGCTGTGCCACCACAGTGCCAAACACGCGGCATTAGTGACAAGCTTCAGCAAGGCAATGCTAATAATCCCCCCTCCATCCTGGACTGGGTGGTGCTGCCAGGGCAAAAGCAGACAGTGGGACACCCTGAAAACCACCACGCCTGACTTGGTGTGACAGAGGGCTGGGGGCTCCAAGGAAGCTTCTGACCGTGTTGCTTGCAACCTCCCCAAAGATTTTGCCACCAAATGGGGTGGTCTGCAGGGTTCAGGCAGAAGGATCAGCGCACACAGAAGCTTGCAAAGCAAAGGGAAGGCAGCTGGGTTTGTCTCACTGCTTCTTCTGGCCTTAGCCCATCTTGTTGTCACCAGGGAATCCCTTGCACAACCACAGGAGGAGGCCTGCAGCACCAAAAAAGCAGCAAAACTCTTTGGGGGCTGGAACCCAAAAGAGGGGAGAGACCTGGAGTAAGGATGTCAAAGGAAAACCTATTTCCTATGCTTCCTCCTCCAGCTGAAACCTGCTTCATTCAGAGAGGGCTCCTGTATCCCTGTTTAATGATCCTCTCTTCATTTACATTTAATTAGGGGAATGAAAGAGCCAATTAAAAGATCTACACTAAATGCAAACAAAGGGGATTGCCAGGTGACTCAGACACAGGGGCAGAGCCAAGAGCTGGGGTATTGCAGGCAGCTTAAACAGAACTTAAGGCACGTTGTGGCCAGAAGGCACAGTACATCTTATCCCCTTTCTGACAGTCAGGTGCTTGCACCGTGATTTGGGCTACCAAATATCCAAATGAAGACTCATTCCTGTTCTTGCATGATTTTTTGTTTGTTTTGTTTGTTTGTTCGTTCTCCCTAGAGCTGGATTTCAGCTGGATCAGCAAGCAGGATCACTCACCACTCATTGCAGTATCTCTGGTGCCTACGTGGGGTTTGGCAGGACCACACTGAGTCGAGGGAGGAGACATCAAAGCACCCCTCTCAGGCCAGTCCAGGTTTAGATTGACTCACTCGGATTGCATAGCTGCCATGCAGGCTTTAACTCCCACCCTTGGCCATCCATCCTACATCACCCTATCACCCCCCGCTGTGACAGCATGGCTGCCCATGGGTCCACACAGAGAATCAGCCTATACAAGTCATTAAAACCACTTATTTTTACTTTCTTTTTAAGCTGGGCCATCTCTTCAGCCAATTTTGCAGGTGGCTGCACATGCAGCTGTGGCAGCACTGCTGAGGGTGGAAGGGGAGGAGAGGCTCAAGTACAGAGGAGGCTCAAAAAGTCAAGCAGCAATGGGAGGCACCACTGAAGACCTGAAGCATGCAGACTGCAACCAGGCCACCTGTTGCCTTGGTCTCAGGGCAACTCCTCTGCCAAGGGTGCAGCCTATACGGTGTTAGGAGTGTGTTGTCTACATCATGATAAGCTCGAGCCTCCTGTAAAATGCAAGCACTGAAGGGTTGTGTCTACTCTTCCTAGTGCAAAGCAAATGAAGGGGTTAAAGGTCATGATGCCTCATGATTCAGGCTTTTCACCTGCACCGTTGGATGAGAGAGGAAGGCTCATAATACGGGCTGGTGGACTGGGATGTGTGAGCTGGTCCCAGCCACGCCTGCAGTATGCAAATCATGTGCAGTGAGGCTGAGCACAGTTCTAGCTCTGGTCCAAACCAAGCGTGAACAGACCCAGGTGTGTCAGCACCCTTGCCTCAGGGTTGGATCTCATTTAACTTCAAATGAGAGGCATCTCATCTGTTCTCCTGTGAGCTCATCACCAAGTTCAGCTTCAGATTAAGGTGGGAGTGTGAGGGGGTGAGCAAGGAACACTTCTCATGACCTCTTTTTAACAAGGGAAAACTCTAGAAGGGGAGGGAATAATCAGAGGGTGGGAAAGGTAAGTTTGGACCAGGGGTGATCATGAAGATAGCAGCAAGCAGACTGATAGATTGAAGAGTTTCTGAGGATGGTGTAACAGATCTCAAAGACCAGGAAATGGGAAACCACCATAGGTCTTGAGCTGTAGTTTAGACTTACTGGGAACCTCTATATTTCATTTAACACTGGGATAGCATCAGCAGGAGGAATATTCAGGGATGCACAGGCTCTGATAACATCCTCCCTGCAATGTTCTTGTGTTCTAGCCCTTTGATACAGATCACAAAGAAAAGCTTCCCCTGGAAAGGAGATGGAGAGAAGCCAGCAAGGGCAACTGGCCAAAGGAATGTGCTTATATCAGGATTAACCTTGACACATCATTTCAGCCTGAAGACTATCACTTCAGCTATAGCCAGTGGCGAGGCTGCACTCGAGCTGAGCTGAGCTGAGCCACCTCATCCCCCCGTATCCATCACTCTTCCTCCAAATCAACCATCCAATCCCTTTGCTGAAGATCCTGACTGTTTTCTTCTGATGTCTATTTCGAGATGAGATGAAGCATTATGTTCCCCCCTGCCCCCCTCACCAGCAGCTTTTTGTTGATTAAGACGGGAGATCAGGGTGACTTGCTCAGATGTAAACATCTCCATTGGCTCCGCAGAGATCTGGAGTTAGTCGCCGTGGCACACAGCACCTCAAGAGCTAAGAACCTCTGCTAAAAACAGATCTGAGAGCTCATGGGTTAAAGAGATCAACAAGCCCTGTACTGAAGTTGTTCCCAGACACAATAATGAGGGCTAATATCAAACTGATTTTTGACATTTGTGATAAAATTACATATCCTAAAACATACATGCTGATAAATGAGTTCCTGTCTTTCCATGAACTGCCCAAATCTGGGGTTTCCTTCCTCTCATGCTGCTCTTAGTAAAGTGCTGCAAGAAATGAGCAAGGATTTTCACATCAGACCCATTCCTCTTACTGGTCTTCCCAGCTGCTTGATGGACTATAGACTTTGTTGAACCACTTCCAGCTTTGCTGACACATGAGAGAGGAGCGTGGATCCTTCATCAGATGATGACATTGACCTGCTCACCCGTAGCTCACGCCAAAGAGAAGCAGCAGATGTTGCAGAAGCACCTATGTCAGGTGAGAACAGTCCAGCATTTCAACCTCCACAAACGGAGTATCAAAGAGGTGACAGCACCTTCAGAAGATAGAATGGATCTTAATAAAGTCTGACCTGCCTGTGTACTTGTTCGTCCTGATGTAAATCCAGAGACCTTCTACCTATCTCAGCAGAGTAACCTCATCTTTGCACCTTGGCAAGTGCTGCTGAACTCTGGCCCTTTCTTGACTTAGGATGAAGAAAACTCAATATGAGGCACAAAACAAATGGAATGATCTATGTGGTACATAGAGACATTCCCAGGGCACAATACAGTTTAGCATTAAAACGCTGAAAACCTACATGAGGTGATTAAAGATGTTTTCTCTGCACCACCCACCTGCCTCATTTAATACTGGACAGCACCTCTCTTTTTAGCTGCCAAGCAGCCTTGATGCGAGGGTATCAACCTGTAAGAGATGATTCTTTTCTTGACAGGTAAGGAAGCAAAAGCAAGAATACAATGGTAAAAACAAGGTTAAATGAACAAGATGCATGACTGCCTTGATTTCTTCAAGGTTATGAGCAGATGCAGGAAAAGAGCACAGGCCTCCCTGTGAGGCTCTGGTCCAGCATCCTTGGGACCCCTCCCAGCACAAGACCACAGCTAAGCTGGGTGCAGAGTCCCATGTCATGCAGCACAGATGACACACTCCGAATATAAAATTGATTTCAGCATGCTGCACCATAAGAAAACACCCACATAGAAAGATCTTTCGTCTAACATTATTTTTCTTCTTCTTCTTTTTTTTTTTCTTCCTGGCAAAAATACATAACTGGCAGATGTTTCACAAATTCTGCATTCTGACAAATTTTTTGTCTTAAACAAAAGCAAAACCCAGTGCAGAAACATACAGTCAATATTTGGGTTTTTAAACCCAGAAATATTAGAGAGGTTGGTCAAAACCTTCCCGCTATTTTATTTTGAAATTATTGAATAAATACATTAAAATCATCCGAACTCAAAGCAAAGCATTCAGTCTTCAGCAAAAGACTACATTCAGCCCCAAACGTTCACAGCCCTGAATTGTCCTTGACTGCTGCAGCTCTGCTCCCACCTCCACCTGTGCATCCTCTAGATGCAAACCACTGCCCTGCTGTGCCCATCGCAGATTTACACTGTGCTTCACATTTATAGAGATGTATTTCAAAGCGAAGTTCAGGGGCATGTGAGTTACGGAGAGCTCACAGGATCAATGACCCACGGCTGTCGTTTCTGTGTATCTTTCAAATGTTTGTTGAGGAAAAGTATCAGGCTTTTTACTTCCTAGTCCCCTTTCAAGAACAAACAACAAGAATGTGTTGTGCCTCAGGCAGTCTTTTTATTATCTTACACACAGTTCATGCAATAAAGTCTGTTAATTAAAACATGAATATTTAAAATGGCTTTCAAGAATGGCAGCCTTATCTCACCAAAGGGAAGAAGAAAGAAGAGGGGAAAAGAAGTGGGAAAAAAAAAATGTGGTAAAGCACAAGAAAAGCATGTGATAGTTCATTTTGCCAGAGGAGTATTCAATTATTTAATTGCTGAATGAGTACATTTTCCCCAGCTGACATTAGACGTTCATTTGTGGTGAGAGGGGCAGGGCAGAGAACGGTATGGAGGGGTGGAGTTGGGGGGATGGAGAATGGGTAGACTGTTAATTAAAATGTGAGGAGGGTGAAGCTGTCATTTTTTGGCAGCACTGCCTTGTGAAGGTGGGACTTCCTCAAGGCCGTGGGCCTGGAAAGTAGAACGGCCACAACAGTCTGCTGATTTGGGGCTGCTCTGACAACAGGAATGGATCGTAAGTGAGATGAGGCTCAGCGTCCAACATCTGCCTTGGAGTAACTTTGCTCCTCGAGAACATATCAAAGGGTCTTGGTGTAGTGAGAAACATACCCCAAGGTGAAAAGAAAGAGAAGGCATGGGACATGTGACAGAGTTGCGTGTCTGCATGTGTAAAACAGTGCACATCTGGAGACACCCGATTTAGCCTTCATGTGCTGCATGGGGCTTGTGCATAAATGCCCACATCTGAGCTGGAATGTGGGGGACACAGGAGTGGAGATACTGAGGAAAAGCCAAGAGACTCCAAAGCCACAGCCCTCCAGTAAAAAAGCCAATGACAAAAAAAAACCAATGCCCACGTTGCACGGAGGGGTGCTGCGAACTGTCCTGGTGAAGCCACAGGTCATATGGTTTTGTGCCAGCAGACGAAGAGCTTTAAGGAGGAACAGGTGGTCGCTGAGGAGGGCCCCAGATCAAACTACCACTTAAGCATCTACTGGGCTTTCAGCAGATCAGGAGCCTTTTGCAGAGCAGAAGACTGCCACATGTACTGCTGTGCTTTGCTATGGGAGAACAGAGGGAAGCATGTCCCACCAGCAGTGTGCTCACGAGGACAGCTCTGGGAAATGGCAGTCTCAGAGGAAGTCCTTGTGTCTGCTGATTTGCTCCTGTAAAGAGGGAGCATGGCCACCACATTTCTGCCATCCATATTTCTCTCCATGTCTGACAACACCAGAGTAGGACCTGCTTGTGCCCTCTTGAGCACCAAGCCATGCAAGTTGTCCTCTCTCACCAAGCTATCAAGCCATGGTGGGGAAATCATTAGATTGCTCTGGGGGAGTTAATAAAGTTGTACATTTCCCAGGAAGGATCCCACAAATATAAACAAAATCAGCTTCTTCTGAAATGCCACCATGATGCTGACCTGCAAAGTGAGTTGATTAGTCCACAGAGGGCTTTCAGCAAACCATGAGGCAAGACACAAGTCCCAGATTGCCCTTCCCACAGCTCCTCCCCTCCATCGCTGCCTTCTGGCACGGAAAGGATGAAGCATGAGTCAGCCCCTTGTTCCACCAGCGCGTTTACACGCTGAGAGTCCCAACGGACACACAGCCACTCCAGAATGGGAAGCAGCACATCCCATGTCTCCCCATGCATCCAGTTATGGGGCACCCCGTGGGGGGCTTTGTATTGGGTTTACGTGGTAAAGGTTTGGTAGCAGGGGGGCCACAGGGGTGGCTTCTGTGAGAAGATTCCAGAAGCTGTCCCATGTCAGAGAAGAGCCAGCTCCAGTTGGCTCCACAAGTCACCCGCCGCTGGCCAGAGCTGAACCAGTGAGCGATGCTGGTTGTGCCTCTGTGAGAGCAGATTGAAGAAAAGGAAAAAAAAACTGCTGCACAACAGCAGCTGGGAGAGAGAGGAGTGAGGAACAGCCCTGCAGACACCAAGGGCAGTGCAGAAGGAGGGCAGGAGGTGCTCCAGGTGCCGGAGCAGAAGTTCCCCTGCGGCCCGTGGTGANTGCTCCTGAAGGATGGACCCCGTGGTACGGACCCATGTTGGAGCAGCTCTTGAAGAGCTGCAGCCGGTGGGAAGACCACGCAGGACTCGTTCGGGAAGGACGGCATCCCGTGGGAGGGACCCCACACTGGAGCAGGGGCAGAGTGACCACGAAGGAGCGGCGGAGACGAAGCAATATGGGCTGACCGCAGCCCCCATTCCCCGTACCCCTGCGCCGCTCAGGAGGAGGAGGTAGAAGAGGGTGGCTGGGGGGAAGGTGTTTTTTTAGTTTGCTTTTAGTTTCTCACTGCTCTAGTCTGCTAGTTATAGTAATAAATTATATTAATCTCCCTATGCTGAGTCTGTTTTGCCCATGATGGTAATTAGTGAGCAACCTTCTTGTCCTTATCTCAACCCTTAAGTCCTTGTCCATCATATTTTCTCCCCCTGTTCCTTTGAGGAGGGAGAGTGAGCGAGCGGTTGTGGTGGATTTCTGCTGTTTAGCTGGGTAAAACCACCACAGGCTTGACTCTTAGACGTGTTCGTAGTGTTTGTACAGGCATGTGGCTGAGTATGGTTGTGCAGGGATGGGTGTAGCTGTATTTGTGGCATGCATTTGCACATGCATTTACATGGGTGTGTGTCCACTCCAGAGCATGTACATCCATCTGCTCAGTTTACGGCCATGCATGTTCATGTATGTGCATGGAGGTACATTCATGCTCGTGTGTGTATCTGCCTGCCCTGTGTGGATTTACACCCTTACACGCAGGCATGATTCCATGTGCACACACACTTGGGCATCCATGTATGAATCCACATATCTGTTCCTGGACCTGCATCCCTGTGTGAGTACACCCGTGTGCTGATTCAAGCCCGTGTATATGCACGTCTGACTATCTGTGTGTGCATCAATGGAGACACACCTGCATCTGCGCGCCCGTGCGGCTCCGTGCCTATCCAGGCACCTCGCGATGTGCTGTGCCTGTGCATTCACAGAAATGTGCATTTCAGCTTGCTAAAGGACAGGGGAGAGCAAGGAAGTGGGGGAAATCTTGCATTTCTGGCTACTTGTCTCACACGAGGTCAGCAGGACAGGTAGCAGCAGAGATGGGCTGCCAGGTCCATGCTAGCCACTGGCTCATGGCTGCACCCTTGAAGAGGGATAGAGCCTTGGTGGTTGCTCCCTCCTCTGCCCATGCGGATGCATGCTCTCAGCCAAGCAAGGCAAATCCATCTCCACCAGTCATATTTTATAGCTGCTGATTTTGGCTCTCCCCTATCACCTTTCCATTTCTTTTCTTTTCCTACTGAAGTATTAACAAACAGTTCTTTGAGTGCACAGTGCCTGCCCTTCCCCAGCTATTGCTCACCAAGAACAGCTTTCTTCTGAACCAGAGAGAAAAGGCACAAGGCAAAAACTCCTCCAGAAGCCTTTCAAGCCTCCTGCACTATGTAGGACATTTCTCCCAAGGTTTCCTGCTCACCCTTCCCAATCCAGCCCTGCTCCAGAGACCATGACCCACTCCCACCTTGTGACCCAGATGTTTCCCCAGGGCTGTGACCTATGCACCAGAAGCTTCTGGCAATGTGCAGCAGGAAAGAGGCTGCAGAGCAGTCCTGTTGTTATGGGGAAGGCTGTACATGTTGGGCTGGTACTCAAAGGGCTTTCACTCACAGAGATGCTCCCCTCCGACAGCCACGCATCAAAACACTTTCACATCGAATATCCCATCACATGACCCGACTCACTAGAAAAATGTCTAGCACTGGAGTTATCTGGTTTCTTTGGTCCACCAGCCAGGTCTGCAGTGCTCCAGGGATGTTATCTTCTGTCCAGTAAGTAATTAAGGGACTCAGAAGGATGCTGGTAGCAGGACAAACCTGGAGGCATTGATGGAAGATGAAGGTCATGAGGGATTTGGATACAAGCAGCAATGGGAGGAGCTGGACTTATCACAGTAAGGAAATACGGAAATACAGGGCTTCACGTGGTAGGAAACTGGGTTTCATCATGTTTCACTGTTCACAAAGCCATATCTTTAAGAGCAGAAGGGACAGCGTGCCACCTTGCCCTCCCTTCTGGGACATCCAGGACACCGTGCAGAAGACTAGAGAAGAAGGTGGGCTGTTATGTTTAAAGATCTGGCAAAGCTTTTAATTAGTCTCTTCCTCCATCTTGCAGCAAGTAAAAGGCACCAAATTATGTCAGAGCAAAAATCCCACCAAACTTGTTACCAGCTCATGTGACAATAGGCTCAAATCATGGCACTGCTGAGCTGCCTGGGGGACACAGATGGGACTGATCAGAGCAGCACACGGCATGCAAGAGCTGCTGAGCGAGAAAAGCCATCTCTGCCCTGACAACTGGTGGGATCTATTGTGGCTCTCCCATGAGGTCTTTCGTTCTCCTTGATGGTTCCTCAGCTGTGGTGGTCTGCAGGGGCAAGCAGCTGAGGTCCCCAAAGGGACCTTCCAAGCTCCTCCATGGCCTAGAAGCACAGAAGCATGAAATGCAATCTCTTTAAATATCTCTCTATGGTTACCTGGGGACTGTCCTGGTCCCTGCGTCTTTTCTTCTTCAGTGAGTACCTCCCCCAGCAAGCAAGACATCTTTCTGAGCAGCTCCTCTGCTGCTCTCTGTCTGCCTTCCTCTTACTCTCATTACTGATCTCAAGTCACATCACCATCTATTGATCTTGGCTGACCCTACTGCTTGGTAGCTAGCCAAATTTCAGGCCGATCAAGGAAGGTGCCTCCAGATTTCAACAACTGAACATGAAGGAAGAGAGTGTTGGGAGGTTAAGAAAGCTGACCATCTCATCTCTGCTCAGGTTTAGATGCCGCATTGCTGGGTCATGATAGAAACACCAGCATCACAAATGCCTACTCTCCAGGCCGAGTCACCCCGGCAGGGCTGTGCTGGTGCTAGATCTGACTTGCTACAATCACTTTCAGCATCCACAGACAATACAAGGCTATGCATAAAGCACAGCTTCATGGGGCTGCTCCCAAGCTAGAGTCACTACAAACGCAGCAGAGCACCCTGAAACATGCTTTGCTGAACGCTTAGCAAAACGTGTCCATGGGCAGTATCGCAGGAAGCCTAATAGTTCAGGACACTAAAATGGAAAAACAAACAAACAAAAAAAACAACAAAGTATATGAAGGAGAAGGCAGGGTTGTGGGGAAGAGAGGATATTTATGGGCAGAAATAAATCATCTTCAGTCACTTTTACTGATGTTGCGTTGGCAGACTGAATGCATGCACTGTAGAAGTCAAATGCCAGCAGGTACTTCTGTAAATAGCAGGCCTGGTCCATCTGTGTTAATACTTCACTGCTGGATGTGGCCAGTGATGTTTTGCCAAGCACACGTCCTCAACCGGGAATCTCGTGTAGATGTCTCCTTGGTCCAGCTCTGTAGAGACCATTAACCAACTGCATTTATGGAGCTTAGTCCTAATCCCAGGTTAATAGTCACCAAAAGCACAACTGGTACCATCCTCAGGGACAGGAACTGTTCATGAGCACTGAACTGTCACTCGCCCAACATCTCCCTATACCAGGACTATCTTTCCTTTAGGTAGATACATGTGCACACCATCCATGTCTCTAAGCCTAGTTGCTCCTCATGACGTTAACTTTAAAGCCAAGAAGCTCTGTGCACAGCAACAGAGTTGCTTCGTTCCCCATGTGGGTTCTAGGTTGAGCCATCATTGAGTTCTGTGATGGACAAACTGAACTTGCACTATAGATTTTCCTCCACACCTCCAATTCTTGCCACAGAAGGGTTTGAAATGGGATTCTGTTCGTGATCTTGGTTATGCCAGCAATTTTGGTTGAAAATGGCTGGCTCAGTCAGACTCATATTATGGGAAAGGGACACCAAAACTGCACCTCAATTTCATCCATCAGGCACAAAAAGTTTAAGTGCATAGAAATTATTGCATAGTACTCTTCATGTGACTGGGTTTAATCTGGGGGAGCAGGAGACAGGGAGGCATGGAGGAGTGATCTCACTCCATGTCCTATCCCAGCCTCCAGTAGATCTTGAAGCAGAAATTTTGTATAGGTCTGCTTCTGCATCAGCCCCAGGGTCTCAACAAGAGTCCAGGGCCCAATAGTCCACATCACTGTCCTGCAATCTCTAGATTCAGTAGCAGGACCACTGAAATCAAATGGATAAAGTACCTATGCTCTTGACTGGTTTTCCTGCTTTCAATGCCATTTGTCGAACTTCACTGTCTTCCTCTTATCTGGGCATCTTCAACACAAAGACAGCCAATTCCTCTGCCCCCAAACCTAACAAATGGGGAAGTGCCAACTTCCATCCATTAAAACAAAACAAACAACAACAACAACAAGACATCCAGGCTGGCAGAGACCAGAGCATCCCCCTCTTCAGCCAGGCAAGGAGACAAAGTCAAGGACTTGCACCACTAATTTTGGTCCTGCTGTTGGGCACAGGGAGGGATCAGACTGCTTTCCACTTGATGGTCATTTCATCACCATGCTTTTGGACCCTACCACACTCCTTGCATACACATGTCCCCTGCCATATCATGTCCATGCATGCAAGCTCTTACAGCACTTCAGCTTTAGGAATCAGCACCAGACTTTCTCTGTGCCTGTCTGTGTTCAGGTGGATCAAAGCCCATGTGATGCAGGGAGAGAACAGCTCAAATTCCCCCAGAAGTGACAGGACAAAGCAGCCACCCTGCCAGGGCAGCACAATTTGTTCAAGAGTGTGAAGCTGCAGCTTTCATCCATCCAATTCATATTCCTTCCTTATTGCTTCCAAGCACTGGGAATATCCCAAACTGGTAACCCTTCATTTGATGGCACAGACCACTCGAGGCCCATCAAGAGCATTCAGCTTAATGAGCTGCATGGCAATTATTGCACTATCGAAACCAGAGCCAGGGAACAAAAAGGAATATATTTAAACTCAACAGATCTGCAATTTTGATGTCCTAAAGGACATCCCTTCTTAGCTTGTTTTTTTTTCAGCCTGCCAGCAGGGTGAAATGTAGGATATCAGTATCAGATTGCTCGCTGCAGCAAGTTCAAGGAGACAGTGTACCAAGCGGAGAGTCAGTGACTGGAGATGACATCGGCAGAGCCACCCCAGGGACACACAGATGCTGAATCCTCCCCAGGTTAAATTGTCACAGAGCTCGATGTCTATATAGATACAGGAAAACAACATTGGAAAGGGGAAAGCTCTCATTCAATGAAGCTTGATAGAAACCTCTATCCTCCAAAAGAGACTGGATCCTCCAGGTCAGACAGCTCAGTGCCAATGAAATCCATAGAGATCAGGTACCCTCAGCAGTAAATGAGGCACTTGAGAAGCTCTGTGGATCCAGTCCCCTTGGAGAGACGATGTTTCCCATTTTGCAGTCTGCTCTGATTATTTAAATACATCAGAGGTCCAGGGTGGGTGGTAAAAAGGGCCAGGAATCTCTCTGTGCACCCTCCCTTCTGAGCCATTAGCATCCTTGTTCTCATATTCAGCAGTTACAGTTGTAAAGCTCCACTGCAGATGTTATGATTTTGAACTGGTGTTCGTGTTTCTCTGCATTAAATTTCACCCCATATTCCCATACAAAACATTTTGGGGCAGCTGCTACACGTCCTCAAAATGAGGAGACGTTGAACAATGACAAATGTAAAAAAAAAAAAAAAAAAAAAAAGACGAGAAAGAAAAAAGTGCATAACTGAAAGGTTGAGACTTTCACCACGGCTGCTACTCATTAAATTACCCATAAAAGTCCCCTCATAGCAATAATGGGAGTAGTTGCCTGTAAAACTCCCTCTGCAACTAGATGTAAATTCCACCTTTAGTCTCCCTGCTACAACAATAGCACATTCTGATGGTAATTGCTGATGCTTCTGCATTGTGATCATGTCCACAAGCTGTTGGGTTCACAATGGAACTGATCGCTTTATTTTTCTCATTTTTCTCCCCCTATCTCACAAATAGGACATCTCCATACAGACACATGCATGAGTGAATTTAGTGCTGAAACAACGGCGCAGACACAGGAAATCTCTGCTCTGCCACTGGAAAGACCCCAGATGCTGTATAGTCTTACACTCATGCCTAATTGCAAGGTTTTTAATGATCCCAAAGTAAAGCAGTGGGGCAGACTGGGATTGTGGAGATAACAGAGATCAGAGTTTTCAAACCAAGTCAGGACTACCCTTTTTAACACTCAGAAAGGAGTTGTCCACACTTGCCTTGTCCATAAAACACCCCAATAACCACACACATGATGGATAGTCCCATCGGGAGCTGCATATATAGGGACAGTCAGGATTCCCTGCAGAAGACAAGGGGAGGAAGGTCTCTCATTTTTAAGATGCCAGGCTCTGTTCAACCTCCTTCTTAGAGGAGCTCTGAAGTGCTGTCAGCTCTTGCTCACTGCTACTGAGGTTTGGACTTAAACTGGGAAGACAACAGGTAAAATCCCTGATGCTTTTAATACGATAACACAGGAAAACTTCACGTAGTGAGCAGAAACCAGCCCTTCCTTGCCCCATGTTTTGCTGGTGATCTCTCACCATAGCATTGCTCTGCTCTCAAGGATGTACAGACTGGGGCAAACACAGACGGCTGTGGCAAACACAGGTGGAGAAGTGAGAAGCTGGAAATCTGCACACCTTCCCCAGGCACATACAGCAAATCCATGCCAGGAGGAAGGAGAGGCAATGAAACTGAACCCATTCAACTCCCATTGCCATTTCGTTTGTAAATCCCCAAATGAGGCAAATCCAAAGCCAGATTCCTTTCTCCACAAGCCCAGCTGTTCTTTGGGGCTGGGAGATTCTTGCCGGAAGAGATAGAGCTTGTAGTGTAGAAAGAGGTCAATGGAGAGGCTTTGAGAGCCTGCCCCTGGGCAATTACTCACAGCTCTTTATCAGTCCCTGAGCTTTCATGGTCACTACATCTGACCGCAAAGGTAGGAAATGATTTATTGAGTTATTTTTGCCCTGCGGGAGATTCAAGGGCGGGAGAGTTGAGCCAAACAACACGATTCCTGCTGCAGGGAGGAAGGCAGTTGGTTTGACCCTATGCCTCCGGCCTGTCTTCCACATCAGGGACCTCCTTCTGCATTCAGTCAGCCATGAGTCCAGGCTGAAGCCTGGACTCCTCGGTTAGGAGACACTGTGCTTTGGCCAGCTGAGCCAGCCAGGCATGAAGCAAAGCTCCTAACAACAACAGGAGGTTTGGAGGATGTGTCCTGCAGAGAGGGAGTTATGACCCTCAGTCTATTTAATGCAGCAGAGGTTAAGAAACAACTTGTTCATGGGTCTATAAATGCCTCTGCAAACAGTAGAGAATGGACACTAGATGATTTCTCAACCTAGCAGACAAAGGAAGAAAAGCATCTCAGGGCTGGGANTTGCTATATATATATAGCAATGAATTGGTTGAGCATTCAGGAGGAAGGAGGGATTGAATGTGTTGAGAGCAATGGGGACAGAAAAAAAAAAAAAAAAGGGGAAAATTTATCAGCTAAGGAAAGGCAGGAAAATCCCCAGCTCTTCAAACTAGCTATATCCCAATTCAGTGTTTTGTTCTGGTTTGTTTTGTTTAGAACTAAGCAGGTCCATTTCAATCTCAGTTTCAAGTTCTTTGCTGGAATGAATTGGCAAAATTCTCTGGCTGAGACACTGAACTGTGTTGACTTGTTCATCATAAAAATCCCTTCAGTCCTAGAACCATCTACTTTACCAGGGAGCATATAATATATTTCAGGGGCACACGATTAACTCTGTTTTGCAGTCTTCATCACAGGTCCCTCTGAGAGGAGAAGGAGGGACCAGAGCTTGATGGTTATCTTTCTGGGCTACCACAATGTGATGGCACAGCAGTGGTCTTCCAGGAACAGATTACAATGAGACAGGGCTAATTAGACATTCATTAAGTACCTAACTCAGCACGGCACTTAAGCACACATTTAACCTTCTCTCATTACAGTGTCACATCAATGTCCCATTTAAAGCTCCAGCTCTCTTTACAGTGAAGCCAACTCACATCTGGGAGGGCCACCAGGATTTCCAGACCTTCAAGCCCCAGGGCCCCATGTTTCAGGAAGCATTCCCATCTGCAGCCCCCCAGGGCCACTACCCTTAATCTGCATGTGAGCCTATCCCAGGAATGCCAGCTTTCTTTCCCAAAGGAGAATTCAACTGTAAACATTAGGATCTACAACCAGTCTCTGCCTTCTTCCTACCCTGCCTGAATCAAACGAGGGAGATCTGATGCTGCCCAAAAATCTTTCCTCCATTTAATTGTCTTCTCCTAGAAAATAAATAAATAAATAAATAAATAAATAATATTTAAAAAAACCCTCTTCAAAACCTTTCTGGTGCAGCAGCTTGAGGTAGCTGCAGTAAGGAGTGTAGATGTGGGGAGTGGGCTGCAGCTGCCAATACATTTCCAAGCCTGTCTTGCTGATCACCAGAACAAGCTCCATGTGCAGCAAGACACCGAATTATCTCTTGCTGCCTCTGTACCCTGACAGATTCTTCTCACTCCCACCACTGCCTGCCATAACCTCTGCAATGTCTGCGTGGGACAGAGAGTGCAAAGGAGGTGTCTCACCAAACCCAGGAAACAAATTTGGAACAGTCTCTTCTTTCTCTGGACATTGAAGTAAGGGTGCTATGGACAAGGAGGGGATACAAAGGCAGTTTTGGCAGAACCACTTAGTGAAGTCCCATTCTAATCGCCCACATACATCGCAGTGTAATTGTGCCAAGTATAAACTCATTGGCCAGGGTCAGTGTGTCCACTCCTCAGCCATGGCTAGAAGATCTGTGGCTTGGTTTGTGGCAGAAGTTGCATCTCCCAGCTCTGCTCGTTGGCCACTAAAGCCAATGTCCAGCCTAACAGATCTATTCTTGGGCTGCTCTTGAGCATCTCCAGAGAGCAGGGAGAGGACACCATCTAGTCCAGCACACAGCCACATAGATGCATTCTCCATCCTTCAGTATACAGATGCTCCAAGATGGGGAATGACCATCTTCAGAGGGAATCTGATCCCAAATGCTCTGTGAGCCAAAGCACAGCTGCTTCCAAGGCAGTGTCTCATTGTAGCTTTTGTAAATTTGCACCCGCCCATTTGCTTTGGAAATATCCCAGGTATAGAAGAGGCATGTTGGGAAAAGATGGGCTCCACATTTCGTGGTGTCTGGGTATCTGGCAATTCCTTGCAAGCCTTGAAAGTCATCAGACCAGACTAGTACTACACACACACACACCATTGTTCAAAGACAAAAGTGTCAAGACAGGCTCCAAAACAACAAATGACTCAGGAAGCAGTAGGGGGGAAAAAAAAAAAAAAAAGGTTGTTAAAAAGAAAAATGTTACAAATACAGTCAGGACAACAATAACACAGGAACCAGCAGCACTGCTCAGAAATCAGGATCCCGATCAAAATATTCCACCCACAAAACGCTGTTAAGGGATCGCTGGCTTTCTGTCCAAATTAGGTCTCGCCTCCATCTTTCTGATCAAGCCTTTGCAAAAATCAGAACAGACACAGTGACAGACAGAGCAGCACACGGAGAGGCCGGGCACCCTGCAAGCTTCGTTTCCATGTAGATGACATCCCACCAGTGAAGAAGCTAATTCTGTGTCTTCAATATGGAGCAGATGTGAGCAGCCAGCAAAAAAAATAAAATAAAATTTCTATGCTCTCCACAAATATTTGACACCCAAAAAGGATTTGAATTCAGCCACCTTTGAGCCTCTTTCATATTTATTTTCAGAGAACATTCGAGCACTCAAGCCGGACTAGGGAGAGATCTTTACAAAAGCCAATATTAAACTTGAATGTTTCAGGATTTGCTGAAAATCTTTTTTCAAATTTCACCTTAGGTTGCAGTGAAAAAGGTCACACTACTTGGGTTGAATGCATAAATCATCCAATCAGCAAATGCAAATCATGACACATGACTTAACAAAGCTCGCATCACTCTGAGGAGGCAGTCAGCGTGGTACTCCTAGCAAGCTGTTCACACAGGAGAAAAGGGCATTGCAAAGAAATCCTAGATCTGGAGAGTGAACATTGCCGTGTGCTCATAGCCAGGGTGAGAGGCATGGTTGAAGAACTAATTTGTAGGATTTATGGCTTGGCTGTGTGCCTCCATGTATTGATTCACAGAGCAGTGAGAAACAAAATCTCCCCCAAAATACACTGACGGAAGCACTAATACCTGATCATATCCTAATCTCTCAGCTAACTCCAGACTGCGGTCTGCAACAAAATCACACTGCATGGCTTGGACCCCTGCCTGGTAACCTCCTGCCTACTGCAAGCAAATTTAGCCTCCTTCCACCCACAGCAATGTACAGAAATTCCCCCCAATTGGGGGTGGCTGCAGGAGCCAGGCGGGAGCCGCAAAGCCCAGACCCAGATGGAAGCCAGCCTACTTCTGGTGGCAGAGGACATTCAGATCTGGCACCTGAAGGAGGCAAGACCCTGAGGTGGGGTTGAGGAGTGGATCTGAACCTCTCTAAATTGGAGGCTGCCCTCCTTGCTGCCCAGGTTCTCATTTAGCATCATGCCTGCGCTTTACATAAGCTGCCTGCTGGCAGGTGGGACGGAAGCAGAGAAACACAGCAGAGCAGATCTGACACAGACACTGAAATAGTGGCTCTGCTTTCTGACCATCCCATTCCCTTCTGCTTTTCATGGCACTGTACCTCTGGTGGAGACCACTGCAAGGAGCATTTCTCTCCCCAGCACTATGCCGAAAGGCTTAGCAGCAGCAACACACCGAGACCAAACCTCTGGAGCATCTCATTCTTATTCTCAACCCTTTCCTGTTTCTTTTCCCAGTCCCTTTCATGGCCTCTTGGTTGGCACAGCTTATGTCACACTCAGCATCACAAGGAAAACAAAACACTGATCAGATACCTGAGGAATGAGCCCAAGCAAAGGCACCACATAACCCCACACAAACAACACGGTGAGCTTTCTTTTTGAAAGCCTCCAGAAGGAAAATGAGGCTGAGAATCTGGCAACAAAATGAGCGTGCCTTCTGATGCCGTTCACTCAAACCAGCCTTGGGAACTAAGTTTTCCCATGAATTTAAATGGTTGATAGGGCTGCTGAGTGCAGCCCGCCTCGGGAGATAGCTTGCATCCTGCCTCTTGTAGGGCATTTCTAATTGCGTTGGGGAGCTTCTTACCCTCAGGTATGACTTACCCTCAGCTGCTCTGAGGCTGCGGAAGTGAAATAAGTAAGGAAAGAGCCCCAGGAAGGAACGAAACAATCTGGGGCACATTTAGGGAGAGACGCTCATAAAGAGCCACGAGGGTTGCCAGACCTGCCTAGCAATTAGCAAAAAAGTTTCTCATGCCAGGTATCTGCAGACCCAGATACACACATGGTGGGAACAGTGTGAGACCCAGGAAGGGAGAACCCAACCAGCCCTTTCTCCCAAACACCCCCGGCTGCCCTCCACTCACCCAGGAACTCCACTCCACTGCTGTCCTTCGGGCTGCTCATGCAGTTCTCCAAGTAAATCCCATCCTTATAACAATCTTCCTTCTTCTTTGTGAGCCCCAGGATCTCACTGGCTTGATCTAGGACTTCCCCTCCTGAGCAAGAGCACGGAGTCTGCATAATGCCGCATGGGTGGGAGCTGCTGCTGATGGCCAAGCATGCATCTAACCACTTGCAGAGCATCTGGCAAGCAGCTTTGCTAGGGTTCCTGTTGCCCACCACGAGGTACTCCACTGAGAAGTCCCTCTCCTGAGCCTTCATGGGCTTCCACCGCACTGGTCCGTTCTCCACCCCTGGTGGTGCAGTCTGCTTCATCTGGAGGAACTGCTTGTTGGACTGGAGGAAGGCATAGCGGGTGGACCCATCACAGAGCTTCAATACGTCGTCAAAGCTCTCCATACCCAGGTAGGTGCGGGTAGACTCCAGGAAGGAGTCGAATTGGTAGGTGCGGATGTGCTGGTGGTCACATACGCCGGTGGGTTTGAGGATCTTCATGTACAAGGTGTACCTCCGAGGGTCAGGGTTCTGGATAATCCAAGAGCAGAGAGAGGAGTTCAACGGGAAGACAGCAAAGGAGGAGAAATACCCAAAGAATTTCCCCTGGACCAAAGTGGTGCAGGGAGTTTGTGCCAGGTCCAGAGCGACCACGGTCCACACAAAGTAGAGTGGCGATACCAAAAGCAGGTTCAGGGCAGATCCAATGCTCCTCATCCTAGGTCTCTGGTCCTCTGGAACTCAAAGTAAATGTCAAGCAGGTGCCAGATCCTGGACATAACAGGGACCAGCTTAGAGGAAAAGTGAGAGTTTAAGAGGCTCTGGATCCGAAATCAAGCCAATCCTCCCATGTCTGGATTTGAGCTCCCTCCTGTGGCCATAAACAACACCTGGAAAAAAAAGGGGAAGGAAGGAAAGGAGGAGGAGAGAGAAAGAGAAGAGATATGGGATTTGTTCTTTATTGTTTGGATTAACCCTTTGCAAGGCAGAGAATCCATGCAGCATCCCCAGACCCAGCACATGTCGCTGGTGGAGTTTGCAGCCCCACATCACCGTCCACATGCTAGGTATGGAGGTGTCCCCATCCCTGGGAAATCCCAGCCCAATGTGTCTCCATGACAGTAAGGTGTGACCCATAGTGGGGGACAACACGACTGTGACCCCCTTTTCCTAGTACCGTCTGCCTATGCACCGCCACTGTGCTGAGCTGGGCAGAGCCTTTGCAGTGATTTCCAGCCCTTTCCCCAAAGAAATGAGGTCAGGGCTGGGAGCCATGCACTCAGTACAGGAGATAAAGGAGGCTGGGGGTGGATTTCAGGTCTTTGCACATTAGGCAGCCACCCTGTCTTGCACCCCTGTGTGCAAGACATCCCCAAACCTGCAGTGCTGCAGCCATGATTCCTTTTACTTTTTGCCTTCCCAGCCATTTCCTTTCCTGCCCTCTGGGCTCACACTGTGTGGAAGAAGTCAGAAGTTTCCCCTTGGATGAGGATTTCTGTGGCCCTGCAGCACTTATTTCCTCCAAACCAGGGCTGCTGCCCAATTTTGAAAGGACAGGTCTAACCGCAGGGAGGGAGGTTTCCCCTACCAAACTCAGCCTACTGCCATGACACCGGGAGCTTCCATAGTCCAAAAAAAAAAAAAAACCAAAGTGCTCAGGTCCTCTGCGTTGAAGGACTGGGTGCAAGCAGCCCAGCTTCTCAGCTGCTAACATTGGGCTGCAACCCAAAAATAACTCAGATCACCTCAGATGTGCATCTTATTGATCAGGGGCAAAGTTGGCACTGCCAGGAAGGAATTAGGGGGAGAGCCATGCCCAGGCTATGGAGAGGGGCACCGACTGCAAGGGGTAGGGAGACATACATCTTCTCCCATTCTATGCCAGCAGCTCTGACCCTCTTCACAACCCCATCATGTTCACACCACCAGCCCCCAACCCTGCCCTCTCCCACCTCGCTGCCAGGCTCTCCCTTCCCAGACTGCAAACACAGGAAGCTTTCACAGCAGCCAGACAAACTCCCAGCAAATCTATGATTTATGCAGCTAAATTCAATCCTGCCTCCCCTCCCAGGAGGCATTTAAACAACAAGCGATGAAGCCCACAGACCATCCTGTGCATTTGGGAGGAGATAAGAAGCCAAATGCAGCTCCACATTCACCCCTTGCTTTCTCTCCTCTCTCTATATCAAAGTTTTGCCTCTGTATTGCCCCTCTTCTGCAAAAGGATTTTTTTTTCTGGGGAGGAAAGGGTTAGGGAACTGGAAAGTCAGATCTGCTGTTTGCAAACTGGGTTTCAGCTGAGCTTCAAATCACTGCAGCCTCAGCCAGCAGATTCCTGAGTGTCTGTTAGACCTGACACTAATCAGCATGGAGTCCAAATGCATTTGCACTTAAATTTTTTAGAAGTCAGATCCCCACTCCCGACAGTGCTTTGCAGCCTGCAGAACTCCGCAGTGCAAGTCTCCCTGTGCCAGCCTCGGGGGCTGGATTTCAGGAACAGCAGCCTGCTGAGCGGATGCAAAGCAGCGCTTGGTTGCAAGGAAAACCACAGGCATCAAGCAAACATCCTATAAATTTCCGGAGAGGTCATCCTGATTAGCAGGAGGGGTTGCCTGCAAATGACTATGAATGCCTTAAATAACTGCTTCGGTAAGTAAAGCATGCTTCCTTAGCTGAGTCTACAAAAAGGAGCGGAGAGGAGGAGAGCCTTTGGTTCATCTCTCCCTCACTTTAGGGCAGTGTCTGAGCAGCTTATGCTGTTTGGAAGTGGGCGCAACCTTTGCAAAGCCCAAGTCTATCTGACCTTCACACCCATGAGCCAGCCAGGATCATCCTAACCTCTGGTCCAGCCCATGAGAAGAAACCTACAGGAGCCAGCAGTGCCTCCATAGCAACAAGATGATGAGGAGACAGGGCTGAGTCCTGATGGCTTGTGCCAAGATCCGGTCCCTAATGGTGACTTCAGCACATGGGATTCAGCCCAAGACTCCTGCCCTCCATGGACCTGATTTTTCTCACTCTGACCACACTCCTGTTACTGAATGAAGGTGCAGAAAGCACAAAATGCACTCTCCCCTTGCCCCTTTTTAGGAAAAACACCGTAAAAGCCAACAAACTTTAACTAAACAGAGCCGTTAATGGGACACTGTGTTACGGTTGTTAGGTCTCAGAATTGATTTCCCCTGAATGCAGTCCCATCTGGAAGGTTTCACCATAAGGAGCATAAACATATTTTTTCCTCCTTCAGCTGATTCTTCTGAAGGAGGGATCTTTTCTTAAAGCAGAAGTGAATAGGCAACCCCCCTTCCACACTTTCACCTTTGGTCAACACAGGTCAGGAAGAAGTGATGAATGGTTGTTTGGATGCTGCATTTCAGCAAGGAGATCGATCCTCTATGCTCTAATCCCCCACGGGGGCATACACAAGAGGTTGCAGCCTCCACCTGGGGACTTGATATTAAATGCATGAAAAGACAGATTATCCCGCTGCTGAAGACCACATACCTAAATCACACGGGCTAATTTGTCCATACTCCCATGGTAGTTGCCATAGCTAGTGTCTAAATAGCCTGGCTTCTTTGCTATACTGTGTGCTGTGAGACATCCGTGCCTGGTCTCATCCCTCAGCTCCAGCTTGGAGAACATGCCACCCCTCTTCCAGTGGGAGATGGGACTAGCAGAGAAGCCTTTGCTGGAGAAAAGCTTGAGGACAACAGGTGACTGTGAAGTACCTTGGGCCATCCCTTACTTGCATTTCTCAAGGACAAACCGAAGGGCAAAAATATTGCACTGTTTGCCTGGTGAAAAACAAGTTTTCATCGCAAGCAGATACAGAAAGATACTAATAAACCTGGTCCAAAAGACCCTCCCATCTTCATTTCCTTGTACTTGTGTTAGAGATGGTCGAGTGAGGAGTTATGAGGAGAGATATGAACCACTGGCGTGGCTCATGCACCCTCAAATCACTGCCGAGAGCCACATTAATCTTTTTGTACTTCTTGCTGAGTATTTGCCATCCCACTTTGGCACCCACTGGGCCAGGCATGGTCAGAAACACAGAACCAGATACGTCTTTGCAGCTTAAACAGACCCAGGCAGGTACCAAATCACAGATTACACATAGGACCCGGACTGCTCTGAGGGTTTAGGCACCCAGTTTGCACTGGTCCCTGTGAATTTTGGAGCCTGCAAGCCTTGGCGAGCTGTTTGGTGGTGCACCCTAATGTCCCACAGTAATGGTAAATCAAGACAGTGTGGGTCTGAGGCTGGAGATTTCCACCACTCTTGCATCCCTGCTTGCTTTCTGCACTCATTCGTGTGCCCCAAACACACTTCATATCTGTCCCAGGGAGACCAGCTGGTGCCCAGAACAGGTTATCCAGAGAGGTTGTGAAGTCTATCTCCTTGGAGATATTCAAAAGCTGTCTGGACGTGGTCCTGGGCAACCTGTTCCATGTGTCCCTGCTTGAGTAGGTGGGTTGACCAGAGATCCCTTCCATGCCCATCCATTCTGTGATCCTGTGACTGCATTCCCTGCCGCAGGCAGCATGAGATGGGTGTGAGCAGGGAGGCACTGGGGTTTGCCCTGACTCTGCTTACACCTGTTTTTCCTGCCTGCCGCAAACCCCCTACATGGTGATTCACCCCGTCCTACCAAGACCTCCCAGATGAAAATCTTCATGTTGCTGTGTCCAGCTTTGCTGCTGTGCCCCAGCACAGGGATGCCAGCTCTGCACGGGCAGAAGATCATGAAGTGCAGACAGATCTGCAGCGTGCCCTGTTTTGCAGGATCTGTGCATTGCCCTGAGTCCTTCCAGGCAGGAGGCACAGCCTCCCCGGCCGAGCATCCACCACCTTCTTCCCTGTTGCTGGTGACGGGGGACTCTCGGTGCAGCAGTCTGGATCTGGCCAATGGAGGGCACTGTTAGACATGCACACGCGAACACACACACACGCTCCACGGAAAAAAAAAAAAAAAAAAAAAAAAAAAGGAAAAAATAGCAAAACAATGACTGCAGAAAGTGCATCCTTCCCCACTGCTGTCTACAGAACCTCTCCAAACATCCTGCTCTGCCGTGTCCCAGTCCCCTCTCTCTGCCCATGGGCTCAGTTGTGCTATCGTCCAAGATTTACCTCCCTCTGCTTTTCCTTCTCCTGACCTTGGCACATGGCTGACACCCCAGCAGGGTGAAAACCACTCTCATCAAACTAATCCTCCTTTCCTGGGGCTTCCCATTTCCCTCAAAGAAATTCCCCGATATTAAACAAAAACATCCCTTTTGCCGGAGGCAGAAATCTGCCTGGCCCTGAAAAGCTCAGTCCCTTGTCACTGTGAGAAAACATGGGAAATGAAGATGTTCTGTCCTTATTCCCAAGGAACTGCCAGCAGAAGGAAAAAAATAAATAAATAAATAAATGCTGTGACCACTTGGAAATTTTCTTCTTGCTGCAGAGGTGAATGAGCAAAGCACGGTGGAAGTGCCTGGAGAAATAACACGGCATCTGTCACCCGACAGTGCACAGGGAAGTTGAGAAGGGCTCAGACCCGGCTGTTGTTCCTGGTGCCTAGAGAGGGATGGGGCTTGGACCAGTCCTGGAGCAACACATCTTCCATAAAATCAATGCTTGAAATCAGGTTTTTGCTTAATATTATTTTTAATGATCGATTTTCCTTCTCTTCTGACTTCTACAAGGATTTTCTTCACTCTGACCCCTCCCAGCAAGATTTCTACCTGCAAAGATCTGTGTTTATTTT
The DNA here is from genome assembly GCA_013399475.1 of Chauna torquata. NCBI lineage: Eukaryota > Metazoa > Chordata > Aves > Anseriformes > Anhimidae > Chauna > Chauna torquata. Next base: position 155,223 of record VXAL01016227.1, on the reverse strand, counting down.
CTAGCAAAGCAGAATCTGGTGGAAACTAGGACCCAAAGGGGCAAGAGGATGGGCTGGTGGGCATTGCAGGACTAGGAAATCCTTTAGGTCTCACCCTGACTTCAGCACACGTCCACCCTCTGGAGGGATTTCAGGAGTGGGAAACATCCTGGAAAGGATGCTAAACTGCCTTATGGAACTGCTCCAGCTCCCTGGGTCTGGATCTGACCTGGCCAGATCTACCTCTGGACCACATCCTGATAGCCGGACTTGGACAAAACTCCTTTGGGAAGCAGGCAAGGGTCAGATAGACAGGAGTTCAGCCCTGTTCCCCTCCTGCTGTTTCACATTTCTGCATGGACCCCTTATGACCTGGCACGTTTGCTCTGCCACTATAGGGACCGACATGCCCACTGCCTCCATCTGTCTTAGCCTCCTGAGTGCAGAGAAAGCCTGATTCGTGCCTTCCTGCTGTGTTAATAAAAGATACTTATACACACTAGCATCCTTCATCCCAAATTTCTCTCAACTCCGTCCTGGAAAGGCGCACATTTTGGGGATGGACTCCAGCAGACGTGGGACAGCCTGCGGGAACAGCATGAGTAGGATGGGGAATATTTGATCCCATGAAGGAGATTTGCTTGTGGGGACAAAATCTCCATCCCATTTCAACTTTCAGTGAAGAGAAGGGGGAATCTGGGAGAGGGCTGAGAGACCAAATGTGAAAATGGATCATGCTGGGGTGCTCCAAAAGGCTTTTAACCACTTTCAGGAAACTCCAAAACCCCTGAGCTTTGGCTGAGCCATCCCATCTCTAATCTCCTTCAGCATTGTCCAGATGGAGAGACACTACTGGGGAGAGACAGAGGCCAGATTTTAATCCTGGATTCAGGATTAGTGCATGCTCCCATTTAAGCATCTCTGTCTATCTGTGCCTCAGTTTCCCCACCTGAAAAGATGGATATAAGAAGCCTCCTCTGCTTTTGTTCAGTGATCTGAAAAGCTCCAGCAAAGTTCTGAAGATGGTGGTTCATTTCCAATACTTTAGGATTTCATTCTGATATCAGATTAACAGCCTTAAAGACTGAAGCCTCCTCTCCAGAGCATGTTAATTGAGGGTGAGCCTATTGCTAAAACTCTCAGGCAGGGGTTCAGGAGGGTCAAGCTCATTTCCTGACTCTGTATATATATATATTTTTTTTTTCCAATGAGTTGGTTCAGGGAGCACCTGAGCAGCAAGTCTGGATCCTAAAATCTAGGTCCCTGAAACATTTCCGCAGAGAAAAGCTTGGAAGACAAGGAGGGCCAGATGTGCTCCATCTGCTCCCAGATGTGATTGCCCGAGGGAAGTGAGCCTAGGGCTCTGCAGCACCTTCTGTTGGATCCAACGCAACCTCAGCATGCAGCTGTCATGTGTGTACTTGGTGGTTTTTAAACATCACCACAACCGGAGCTGCAGATGTTTGTCCTCAGCTCTCCTCTAATAGAGTGAGATGTTTTTGGCACTGCCTGCTGGGAATACACCAGGCCTGGGAATTTCTCAAGGGCTCCATGGTGTAGAGATGAGTTAGATGTCAATGCACAGCAAGTTCAAGGAGTCTGTGGGGTTCTTGGCAGGATGCATCCGATGGAGGTCATCGCAACATTGCATCTTTCTCTGCCTCAGTTTCCCATTAGCAGAGCAGAGTTAAGCCCCAGTTAATGGTGGTAAGGTACATCCCACAGTGGGTTTAGGGTGGTGGTTGTGCGATACTCTTCCTGGGCATTTTCTCATCCCCCCAGGGGAATAAACAGCCCTTCTGATCCCAGAGAGATGTGCTGTTCCTATCTTCTCTGTGCCAACATCTCTTACACACCTTGGCTTCCCCAGCTCCTGTTCATTGCCATCAGTGGTACCACCCACGGAGCAACACATTTTGCCAGAAACACCTTGGATTCTCCCCGGCAAACCCTATAAACCTCCTGCTATCCCTCTTGCCTTATTTCTGCCTATAAATGCTCCACAGCCAGCCCTTCGGGACATTTTTTCCCTCCATTCCTGCCCCATTCCTCAACGTGAAGGTTACACAAGAGGGCCTCTGAGGGCAAGGTCATCCTTTTGAGTGGCAGAAAGCAGGCAGGGGCCAGACCACTTCCCTCTCCACTCATTCGTGCTGGGGACTGGGATACGATTGATTGGAAAGGCAGTAGGAGGATAAAAGCGTTGTCATTAGCTGGGGAGCTAAATGGGAGCCCCCGGGGATTGGAGCTCTTTAGGGGGGTCTGGGTGTGCATGATGAAGCTCATGTCCATGTAGCTAAATTGCCTATCACTCAAAGCAGAGCAGCCTTGCCACAGTGCCTGATGCTGTTTCCTGAGCTGTGCCCGCTGGGGTGGTGCTTGTTGGCTGGGGCCAGAACCATGCCGGGAAGTGTCCTGAGATGTGCAGGTAGTCACAGGCCAATGCTTCAGGCTGTACCCTAGCGTCTTGGGGTTACTGGTGCAGAGATGGCTGAAGATAGAGGGTAAAGAAAAAGCTGTTGCCTTGGCCAGGGCACCTGGAGTTCTCTTCCTGTCTGGTCTGTCCAGATCCCCTGGGACTGAACACCTGGTGGAGCCTGACCTTCGCCTGCCCCATGGCAGTCTGAAGCAGGGTTGGACAAAGGGAAAGAAAGGAAAGGAGGCTGGACATCCAGTCATCTGCTTTTGCAGTCAGGTCCAGCCTGGGATCTGCACTGGTGCAAGTTCTGATGCCTCTCCTGGTACGAGGAAAGTAGATTTCCACTTTGGTGTCCTCCACATCCTTACATGGCTGGGTACAACCAGCAATGGGGGGGTGACTACAACCAGAAGCCAGTAACCAGCCCTGATTGTATGGATTTAATATGAGCTCTTCTGCTAACTTCTTCAACGGCTTTGCACTCTCTCTCAATGTCCATACCTCAGTCAGTTTTCCCATCTGACAAAGAGTGTTGACACTACCCCAGCGATGGTGATAGATTTCCCAGGCAGCAGCTGGGAAGAGAAGGAAAGTCTACGTAAGGGTCCGGTTTTACACAGCAACCCTGAAGGTGCACAATGCTCAGTTTTTTGAATGCTGCAGTCTCAGCTGTTAAAACTGAATTGAGAATGTTTTCCCTTCTGACACCAGGAATTCAGCTCATAATTTCAGGTATTCAGTTTCCAATGCCCCATGAGGATGTCTGTTTAAATTGCATGCAGAAAGACCATAAGATGGTATTGCTCAGATTTGCAATTATCTTGTACGTCTCAACAAAAAGAAGAGGGAGATTCAGGGTATAGGTACAAAAAACACCTAAAATACAGGTTCTTTGAGCAAACCAGAGCCATATCCATCCCTTGCCTCACTTTCCCCCTCCACAGAGTTAGCAGGACATGAGAACTTGAAATACAGGATTGTACTGGCTATACAAGTCATTCCAGTTTCTTCTATACTGTCTGAAACAAGGGGCTCTGGAGTCCTCTGGGAACACCAAGATGGGAGAACAGGAATGTCCCAAAGATATAGAAAGTGTAGAAATATCTCAACCAGAACAGGTGAAGCTGGGACCTTTCTTCCAAGCTGAGCACAGGCCCTGAAGGTGGAGAGGAATGTACCTGATCCCCTTTAAAGCCACAAGTCTCAGAAGTTTTGGATCCAGCCATGACTTTGAAGCAGCAGGAGTTTGCAGCCTGAACTCACAAAATATAAGAATGATAAATATATGCATTTCAAGAGCACCTTCTCTCCAGGGTCCTCAAAGGACATGGGGAGCAGGAGTGAGTTAAGCCTCATGACGCAGAAAGCCATCCTTACTGGCCCCAAAGGTTGAACACAAACAAAAGGAAGTACTTTTTCACACAGCTCATAATTCAATTGGGGAACTCATTGCCACAGGATGCTGTGTAGGCTAAAGGTATAAAAGACTGCCAAAATGGATTAGAGAATTTGTGGAGGAGAAGTCCATCAGTCGCTATTAGACATGATGGTCTGGATGCAACCACCAGTCCCCGAAGTGTCTACTCTTCTTCCTAGGAGATGAGAAGGTACAGCTGGGAGAAAAGCCTGTCCTTCAGTCTTTCCTTGTGTACCCAGATAGACTTTCATGGACCTTTCCTCCTTCCCTATACAACCATTCTCGTGTTTACTACAGAAATGTGCAGGGATATTAGCTACCACCCCTAAGCTACAAGGCATATGGCCATACTGCTAAATAAACCATGGCCAGAGCCTGAAGCCAAATGCGGTGTCACAAGTCCCATGATGTAGGTAACACCTGAGCTGGCTTCATCCATGTTGCCTGTCCAGTCCTTGGCCCCGTGCTATACCCTACGTGGTGCCATTGCACTGCCTGGGAGAGCAACGGTTGGGATGGTCATCTGCCCTGACCCAAACCCCTCCAGAGTGTAATGCCAACACCCATGCTGTGCCACACCTGAGCTAACCACACTGTGGAGCAAGGGGTGCCTGCCTGCCCTGCTCGCTGGAGACACTCCTTGTTATTGCAGATTCCTTAGAGACTGCCTTCTAGGCTCCCCTACAACAAATCCTAGGAAGATAGTAGACACACAGGCAGGCAAGGGGATGCAATCAGCACAGTCACTAATGAGCCAGATTATTCCTTGCATCTCGTCTATCAGCCTCACCACAAGCAGTTCAGGATTTACATAAACAAGTGAGATGTATGCTTTTCCCATCTTCAGTCTTTGTCCCCAGGAACCCTTGAGCAGAGTGAGACGGGAGGGAGGATGGCTTAGCAGAGAGGGGCAAGCATGGTGGTTGTCGGGAGGCACTTTCCTGAGCTTTGTTTAATCACAGGAGATGCTGGGGGACGTTACGGAGTGATTTGTGCAGCATTGAGAATGTCCTGGTTTGGGGCCGGTCTTAGTTAGCTGTCTGCGTGCAGCCTTGATAAAGATGAATGATTGAAGGACGATGGTTTACATTTATTCTGAGAAGGGCTCGGGTGGTGTTTCATCACAGGGATGACAGCAGGGCCTGTGATTTTTACATGCTCTTTCATTTGTATGGGTTTTTCTTTCTGGCTGGGGACACAGGCAGGCAGGACTGGAGTGAGGAGCTGAAGGGGAGCTGGAGATTTACTGTGTCTTCAGATAGCAGGCAGGGCTTATATTTAGGTTTCTACTCAAGACACTGCTAAAACAGACCACAGCTACAAAGCCACATACGGGCAATTCTTCTGCTTCCAGTTTCCCTCAGAGAGATTTTGAGACTGTTCGTCCTACTTCCAGCCCAACACCTGTTTAGAGAAACCTCACTGTAACTTACCAGCATGCAAAGAGCCAGGTGTTCCCCAGAAGCCCTGCAATGACAAACCCACGTGTGCAGCCCAGGAATCAGCCTCAGTAAGCCAGGAATTACAGGACAGAAAAGTAGTCCTTCCAGGAATGTGCCAGGAGAAGAGGATCGTTGCCTTTTTTGCCCAGAAGGTAGGCTGACCTAGCACACTGGGGTAAGGTGGACATCCTCATTCTCCCAGGACACTGCTAGGAGGGTCTGTCATATCTCTGCATTCAGTGATGGGCTGAAATCCAGCACAGGTTGGTGGTGAGCGAAAGCCCCCACCTCGTGCGAGACACAATGAGCAGATGGCCCTTCTTTTGTTCCTAAAGAACAGAAATTCACATGCCAACTAAATGCTAATTTGCCCTTTTGCTGTCTGTCTCCACGGGCTATGTCTACACTGCTGAACAAAACAATTCAGGGACTTTTCTCTGGCTCTGGGGCCAAGCATGGCACAGCTTGGAGACACACACCTCAGCTCTCCTCCTTTGCAAAATTGGTTGGCCTCGTCTCACAGACCTGCAGGAGAGAGTCCCTTGGCTCAGCCACCTGCTGGACTGTGTCCTGGCACTGTCTTGGGCCAAAATTGCACCAGGGAGCATGTGAGTTATTAAATGTTCTAGACGATCACAGGACCACTCTCATATCTGTATTTAATCCCTCATTTATTTATGAGGATAGATATAGCCTCAGAGGGAGTGAATGGACATGAATAGCAAAGGGTTTGTCCTCTGGAGGTTCACTGGAAGATCTGAGGGTGGTAGAAACCTTTCCATAGGGAGTGAATCCAGGTACCACCTTTGCTGGTTCAGGTGGACCTCTGTGATGGAGAGAATTCCTAGGGATACACCAGCCAGCTGGTTAACCCTCCCACCTTCACCTATGGTCTGGACAGAGTCCCTGCATGGCTCCCAAGCAAGCCAGTAAAGTTTTTCCAGGACCTTGTTCCATGTCAGCAACCCTGAGATGGTGATTCTCACTTTCCACCAGGTTATTTAAAAAAATAAAAGACATGAGCTCCTTTTGGCCAAAGCTGTCTTCTGTTGGAGATAGGATTTTTGTTTGTTGTTGTTAAGGGCCAGTAAATCAGAACAAGGTCGCACCTGGAGATTTATACCTCAGCCCACTTGCTTTGAAAAGTCCCTTGTTAGATGCTGAAGAGATGGAACAGGGACACTGTAATACGAAAGAGCTCACCAACCATTTCTCCCTCACTCCTTCTCCAGCGAGTGGCAGTCAATGGGGGAGCTTGTCTCCATCTTACCCAGTTCTGCAAATAAATCAGGAACTTTGGCCTCAAGAGGAGACGGTGAACCCTGCCAGCCCCACCGCTCCCTTCATCACTCAGCATGCCTGACCCCAGCAACCAGACAAGGAAAAGCATCAATCTTGCTCCTCTCTTTTGTCACAGCTGCCCATCGGCATCTAAGAAAGGGCGGGTAAGTGTTGATAGGATGGGCTGACCCTGGTTAGGCAAGCAGAAGCATAATGTTTGCTGCCAACAGTTTTCATGAGAATTGGACTGAAGCTTTTTCTCCCTCCCTCTCCCCCTTTCCCTTCTTCTCCTTTGCCTTTGGAAAGTGCGACAGCGTGGGGATGAATTGCCTGATTGTGTGCTCCTTTTTCCCCCACCATGCCGCACCAACAGCAGGGCTGGGGGATGGAAAAGGAGCCCAGCTGCTTCTTGTGGGCTGTTCTCTCTCCACCCACCAGGCACTTTAAATCAGACACAAATTAACACCAACTCCTGGCATCCTTTATTAATCAGATTGGCTCAGTGTTAGCTTGCTTTGCTTTTATCTTCTATTTTAATATTTCTTTCTTTTTTTTTTTCCCCCAAGCCCACCCTCCTAAATAACATACCTAACAATAACACCACTGCACTGGAGAGCAGAGATGGCTCCTGAGCTATTCCAGGTAGCACTCATCTCTGGTTTCTCAAGGCTTAAATCAAGCACCATGTTATCCCTTGAACATCTCATACTTCAGCAGTCTTCTCCATCCATGCTGCTCTCTAAGCATCCTTCAAGGAGAATCCCCATGTACGCAATTAAATACATACTGGAATGCAGCATCTTTGGTACCTTCCATGTGTCATTCATCATCTGATAAGAAAGTTATGTAAGATCTCTTCTCCTAGCATAGGAAATTGAGGTAGCTAAAATTTGACTGCCTGAAGTGGGACATAGTGGAAGTAAAAATCTTGACTCCTGTGTAGCCACAGATGACCACTGTCCCCAGAGGTTTCACAATGACCTAAAGATAGGGAGAAGTTCTCACACCCTGGGAAAGCTGGTATCAACAGGGTCACCTACCCTCATTGTGGGTCACCATGGCCAGACTCTAAAGATTAGTCATTGCTGATGGAGACACACTCCCAACTTCATGTCTTGTCCTTGGAGGTCCAATAAAAATGAAAGGCTTTCCAAACCCAGAACCTTCAGGAGCAAAGATGAGAAGAATTGTAATCACTCACTAACCTTCTTCACTGCTCCCAGCTTTGACAGACACGAACACTGGAGGGCATATCCTTCAAAGCCTTCTATCTACTCAGTCTTCCCAGCTTAGCAAATGCTCTGGTCTTTGTGTGCCTTGCACCTCTTACACCTCGGGTCTGTCATTCCCTTCAGCAATATGCATGATGGAGGCAAGGATGTAAGGAGTGACTGATGGGCTTCTTGCTGGAAGGACCATGCATAACTAGGGAATCGGCTGGCTCCTCTCTGCTATCTGTATGGCCTTGTTTGCCAAGACACTTAATCTAGCATGCACCGTTAGGCAACTGTCAAACCTTTTGTGGATTTCCGTCTCTGCAATATTCGTTTCTTAGCAACTCTGTTTGCTTTTAACAAAAACAAAATGTCTCTGCCTGTGGCATATTATTTTGTGCAGAAACAGTGCTGTTTCAGGTCCATGCTAGTTGGAGGGACCTTGGTGAAAATGGTCCTGTCCACCCACTCACTCCTAATGGCACTGGGTGAAATTCTTATTTGTCTTCTTGCCATTTCACCTGCTGCAGGAAAAGCAAAGCAGTCCTGGACAGAGATTGTGGCAAACAGCTAATATAGCTACATTGCTCTTCTATGGTCTTTGCCATTCCAGCAATCTTGCAACATATTGTGTAACTCAGGTAATAAAGGTACAAGTCATCAGGAAATTTTACAGTAGAACAAAGTTTCAGCAAGAAAATACAGTTATATGAACCCTGTGCACTTAATTGGAAATGTCTCTGGTCTAGCAAACTTTGATTGAATCCAGCTCTACAGGAACCTTTCCTGGCACATCCACTTACAAGAAGACCAATGGACTTGGAGGTCCAACCACAGACCCTGGCAACCTTCTAAACAAGTTCAATAACAGCAGTTTCTGCCGTTGACCAAAAATAAATGGCAGAAATGTGAGGGTAACTGTGTTGTTGCACGATCTTTTTTTTTTTTTTTCCTCAGTAATAGTGAATGTTGGTTTCATATTCACGAAAATGTTACAAATCCAGTCTCTGCCTGGTGGAAAATGGAATGACTGGTCATCTCTACTCATGATCCCTCTGTAAGATAAATCTTTGTCCTCCAGTTAGCAGTATGGCTAAGGATACACAAACAGACAAAGTCATGCTCAGAAAGTACAGGCTCAGAAAGGAGCTGGATGAAATGAGAGTCCAGAAAAGCAAGTGGGAAAAGTACCCTAGCCCTCTGATAAGGATGTATAGCTTGAAGGTAAGGGAGACAGATGAATGGAAAGTGGGAATTTTAGAAGGCAAAGATCAGCTGTGCTTGAAACACTACTACAGATATCAACTCTCCCACCAATCACAGGAATCTCACATCTCTACGTTGTGTTCACAGGTTGAGTCTAGCTACGCATCACTCTGAACATGACCTGCACCTCTGAACTGCTGAGAAAATTTAGGACAGGATAGAGACCTCATTTCAACAACTTAGGCTACCCCTGGCAGAAGGCTCCCTTGCTTATCCTTCTCATCTCTCCATGTCCATGGGAACTGTTGATCCCCTGCAGTATACTCGGCAGCATTTTGTCCATTTTGCAAGTGATTCAAATAATGATGACTCAGAGAGCTGGTTAAAAAAAAAAAAAAAAAAAAAAAGGAAGAGGAAGAAGAAAAAATGCTTAAAGGTTTATAGCTGGCAAAACTATAGATGCAGGATATGAAAAGAGGAAAGAAGGTGACACGAAGATGGTCAGCAACTCCAGAGTTAATATCTTGGGGTCATCACATCTCTGGAGGCCTCTGATAATGAGTTGGATTTAGAGATTGAACTCAAGCAGTGTGGGAACCTGCTCGTATGCTGATAGCTATTTTCTTAGGAAAGAAGTACCACCCATCTTTAATTATAAATCCAAAGTTATTCACTGAATCCATAAAGCCTCACTGACGTCAGTGGGGCCAGGAATCCATCTCTTTATTCCTGAGTTCAATGCCTATATATTGTTTTCATGCAGCTGTAAAGATCTCCTTTATGCATCTTCTTGATTTTTCTCTCGCTCATTCATCCTGATTCATCCTCCTCTGCTTGGAGCTCTTTGAATATCCTGTAAGAAGCCCACACACTCAGACACATTCTTGTCCAAGCCTACATTGCCGTATATTTGTCCAACTAATTTTTACTGAAATAAAGTTCCTGCTTTGCAAAATTGCCAAGAGCAATTGTTTTGGTGAATCATAAATACTGCAGAAAGGAAACTTTCGTTCAGGTTGTTTGTTTCTGCCTTTGACAGATCAGGTCATAAGAGTACATACATTCCTCAAGAAACTGAGATTTTAATTCAGAGAATAAACTACATTGACAATGTCGATTCATTAGGAGACCTCTACACTTTGAGTTGAGTACAGCCCACACATCTGCAAACCTGTCTGCTGACAAGACCAGGAATGATTGCTTCAATCTCAGCCTCTTTGGCACTGGTTTGTTAGGGCAGATGAAGAGTTGCATATATCAAAGAGTATTGGCTTCATGGAGCAGTGACTAGAACTTGGGGAGGAAATCTTGCTTGGGACATCAGGATATCCAGCTCAGCCTCCTCTGAGATGAAGGTCTGATGGCCACATCTGACAGAAGGCAGAGGGTTTTGGCTTTGAGAGGTGAACCTGCAGAGTGCCATGACGTTGTCCCTGCCAGGGATCATCATCCCTGTGGCTGGGGTGGCAGAGCAGATGTGTGCTTGCAACCCTACCTCCTTAATCAATGCTCTCACTTCAACTGCAAGACAGTTTCACCAGGCTGAGGAATGACCCATGGGAGGGTTCAGGGAGGTCCCAGGGCCAGAAAGAGAAGATAAAATAGAAAGAAAATGGATTGTGCCAGTACAACCTGTGGGTTGAACTAGAATATGTAGAGATCTTCTAAAAATTTCACATTTTATCTGAAGCTTGTTTAAGGAAAAGCATACAAGTTGTCCCAAAACATAGAAAAATGTGGGGTTTTAACCCAGTCTGGCTGAAAAATGATATAATGCTTTAACCACATGTCTAAGATGTAGACAGGACCACCTGGAAAATACCCATGAAGGATTAGTTTGAACTGACTTTAGATGAATAAAAAACAGAGGTGCAAATCTGAGCCAGCACTCTAGGCTCCTTGAGCTGTCTACAGAAAGAAAAGGGCATCTGAAGTAGGGTAGGATTTTGAAAAAGCCTTTGTGATCCAAAGATCTTAATGTTACAGGTTGTCCTGCATCAGCAGACAAGCTTTCATGGGCACTTAAGTGAACCACTATGATCCCTGTGCCTTCGGTGGAGGTCATAAATTTCCATGGACAGATTCATCAGCAGCACTGTTCAGTGAGGACACTTGATGGGAAGACAGAAACTGGACCTCAAAATAGGGATCCAGATGCCAAACCAGGACAATATGCAGAAAATATTGTTGGGCCAGAATCCTTTACTGGTGCTGACTCTAGGTCTCTTCCCTACCACCAGTGTAAGATTGCTATCTTCTTAAGCAGATATCAATTAAAAGGCCCTCTAAGCTGTACTTTAATACAAATAATGTATAAAGATAACACTGTCATACTTCATAATATGATGATTTTAATTCCACTCTTGTTAAAGAGCAATTGCAGTGTAATTGTCATAAGTATGTTCTCTGATACACTTTACTACCACAAATACAAATGTAATATAATCATACTCCATTACAATACATATTATTATTGCAATATAATTGTATGAAAATGTAATAATATAATTGGTAATTATAGGATATATTACATGTAGTAGTATTTTACGTATGTACACACATATGCACACGCACCCTCATATCTTGCAAAATAAGTGACTGAAGGGTTCACAGTGTTGCTGAGAATAAACACTAAATCTCACTGCTGTGGTGTATATTCAATTCAAGTAGCAAGGGGACACAAGAGAGCTAACACAAACCATTCACTCATGCAGTTAATGGTATTATTATATCAACAGAAATAATTATTGATTGAGCAGAAAAAAACACAGTGTAATTACATTTTAATTGCAATATAATTCCACTGTAATTACATATTTTTTTTTTCTTCTATTATTTGGCTTGGCCAATAACAACAAGATTAGGGAGACACTGTTCTCATAATTTTAAAAGATTATATTATTGTGTAATATTGCACAGCCTCCCAAGAGAAGTGGGTTCATCACTGATCAATTCATTTTAATCTAAACCTAGATTAGTGTTGGAAAATTAACTATAAAGAGCAACATTGCTGTGTAGCCCTCCCGAACACTTCATGTCTCTGGCGTCTCCAAATCACTTTCACTCAAAAAAATCTGAAATAGACACTGAATAGAAATATGTAATGCCAGAAGTCAGGTCCTCATCCTCAGTTTAGCATCTTCTGTCAGCTTTTAAGGAGTTGTCCTTCCTCTGTATTTGAAAATGTTATGAGTCTTCAGCATGGAAAAGGAATATTATTCTGTCTAATTCTTCATTCCCACCCCAAAATCCCACTTCTTTCAGGACAGCCGCCTACCTAGAGAGCACAAGAAAGAAGGTTATTCATGTTGATCCCACCTTACTCAAGATGCATTGCTGTGAGAACCCCTGGGTCCTTCTGATGTCAGTGATAATGGAAGATCTTGCTCCATTCTCTAACGAGAGTAAAGTTATTTGTCTCAGAAACAAGAAAAGGTTGGGACACCTCACAAATGACAACAGAAGATTATCTCTGCAGCAGCCTCAAAGCATTTTTGTGCTTAATGCCTTAGGAAGAACAGTTAGTGTCTTCCCTTCCTCCATTTCCTCTCTTATTTCCTATTCATTAAAAATAAAAATAAAAAATATTTAAAAAAAAAATCAATGAAAAAGTTGAGAAGAGAATAAAATCCTATGTGCCTCCTGGATACCCTCAACAATACAGTAGCTATGGCAACAAACAATTTAACAGAACTCTTTTACCTTTGATTTTTCTATTTTTGTCTTAATGTTTACATGAAATAATGGAATTTCTGTCCCCAGTTCATCTTCTTTGTATGCCAGTAGTTACTGTTCAAAACACTTCATACAATTTTTCATGAGCACTTTTCCCTCTTGTACATTACTTGCATGAGGACATGACCCAGTCCCAGCTGAAATCAGGTTGACCATGGAGTTTTCATTTGTTTTTATCACATACCAGAAAAAGTAATAGGAGAGGTGCTTGGCAAATGGGCTGTAGACACTTCCTGAACTGATTGAGCATCACAGTTAAACACTGGGACTCACTGCCATGGCATGTTCTAGATGTTAAATATTCTGGTGGGCTCCAGGAGGGATAAACAGATTCACAGAGGAAGAATCTATCAATGGCTACAGAATAGTTTGTTTAGGCAGTTTTCAGTTCAGGAAAAACAAATAAATAATTAAATAAAAATTAAAAATCCTTAATTCAGTGAATTCTGGAAGTAAGGAGTGTATGTCAAGGTTAGGATCACTTTTTTGCTTTACTCTTCTCATAGGCATCTGCTATTGGCACTAGCACCATAGTCCATCCGTCTCACACAGCACGGGCGTTAATGAGTTTTTGTGATCTCAAAGTCACACCCAGCCTTCAGACTTCCCAGCTTTCTGAGTGAACAGCAGTGTTGCAAGGTGAGGGGCTGTAGAGGGGTTTAGCCAAGGAGCATACGTCAACATTCTGTAAAGACTCCAGCCTTGTCCCCAAGTTCAGGAGTGATCCCTGGTGGGATCCCGTGTCTGATAAATGCGGTGTGGGCTGTGGTCAAATTCTGTAGTAAACCATACAACTGTGCAGATCATGGACTGGACATGACAAGATGCCCAATCTGGAGCCACTGATTTGTCTCCAGAGCTGGGAATGGTTTGTGAATTTTCGCAACATTTTGAGGAAACCTGATACAAGCACAGTGGCGTAGTCAATGAGCTCAGAATGATGGCCCAATGCCTGCCACTGCAGAGGTATTCAAGCCTGGCATCTCTACTTGAATTTCTTTTTGAAAAAACTTGAGCTAATTTCAGGCCAAGACTCAAAGTAAAAGTTCAGGGTGGGTGATGCCATACCCTCCAGGAAAACACAGGGTCTCTCGCAGCTGCAAGTAGTAAGACCAGCAACAGAAAGACTGTTTTTTTTTTTTTTCTTTCCAACAAACCACACAGGATACATTGACAGGGAGCCTGGCACAACACTGCTTCTGCTGATTTGACTTTTGCTCTTTCTCACCTGGCCCAGCAGAAGCCCTGCAGACATGCAAAGCAAATGAGCTCTTAACCCGCTCCGCAGCTCCAGCTCTGCCTTCTCTCCTAAAGCATGCAGGCAGACTGCAGCAGCTACGAGAGAGGGGCCAAGTGTTTTCAGACTTATCCCCAGAGCCAGAGACTGTGGCAGAGTCAGAGTCTGTGCTAGGGCTTGGGCTTGCAACCAACGCTGACACTGCATTGCAGCACTAGGGAAAGAGGGGAGGGAGGAAAGCCAATGTGCACCCTGCAGGGAAAATAGTATAGACAGGATCCTACTGCCCATCTCTTATGGCAGTCCTGGTCAGAGAGAGCTACAATCCCATGGCACCTCATCCCAAAAAAGACACAGATAGATGTTTAGCACTAGCACATGCAAAAAAAATAATAATAATTAAAAAAAAAAAAAAAGATAAATCCCAAATGTGTAATGCATAAGCCTAGCTAAGCTGGCAGTTGTTTCCTTCCACAGTCACTGTGTTGCCGGTCTAACTCATTACTTTGTTGAGTGCTCTGGGATACTCAGAGTGTGAGACTCTTAGAAAATACACTGCTGTCCTACAGTCAATTCCATTCTTGTTCAACAGAAAGCAGATCAAGCTATTACAAAGAAAAGCTTGCCAGAACCAATAACTGTACAAGGCATGACATTATGCTAAGATGTTGCTTCAATAAATTATCAGCTAAGAAGAGTCTGGATCTTTTAATACTCCTGGGATTTGTGGCTGTGCAAACCTGTGTCTGTATAAAGATAAATGCAGTTAAACAGATACACCGTATGCTATAGTGAGAGAATTCTTTGAGTGACAAGCAATGACATATATAATACTCTAGGTTAAAATCAGTCTTACTGACCAATCTCCAGAGGTGAAAAAAAGACACATTTTAGGGACATGGTACCTGAATAAGGGAGAATCTTACATGTTAAGATCCCTAACACTATGTTTGTGTAAAGGAAGATCTGTAAAGGATGATCCTTGTTGTGGATCCCAGGGGTTCATTTATACTGTCAGGTCATGGTATATGCTGAAAGCAACCTTTTGGAAGAGGAAATCAAAGACTGGAAGGAGCTTTGGCAAGAGTACATACAGAAACTGGAGAAAAAAAAAATCAGGAGATGGTTTTGGAGGGGAAGATCTTAAGGTGTATCCATTTGGAGAAGGACTTGAAGAACAGATAGAAAATAGGGTCACTAAGAAATATTTGTGGGAATTCTTTCTTCTCAGCACATGCTTAATGCTAAGGACCAACACCATGAACACCATGTATCTTTCTGAAGGCCCTGAGGAGTCCCTCTGCAGGGAGTAGGTGTTTTTCAAGGAGTCTGGATGGTCAGGTTCAGACATCATGACAAGGCTGATTCCCAAAGAAGAGATATCAGCTCTTCCTGATGGCAGATCTGCTCAAGACTCCTGATTTGGACTTTCTCTTGAGCTGAGCCTTCTGTTATTGAGACATCCCTGAATCCCTGGTGATGTTAAAAGTGATCCAGCGGGGATCTGTGACCTAACCTCCTTATTTAAAGGGCTCCAACTCTCTTCCCAGAACTGGGGGTAAGAAATCACAGAAAAACTCCTTCTGAGACTGCAAGGATGCTGCTACTGGCTACAACATCCATCATCTAATTTACCTATCACTCACCCTATCCTTACCCTTTCGAAATGTCCAGTATGTTTTTAGTGATCAAAACTGTCTGGACCATACATTTTACTGTTACATCTGCAAATATTCAAGCAAGACAGACCAAGAAATGAGGAAAAGTGAGGATAGCTATGAAAATCTGACTGAATATTAAGTCAAAGAAAACAGAACATCACCTGCCCAAACATCAGCCCCACTTTTCTTCCTTCCTCAGAGGACTCCCAGCTGAACTACAGATCAGCCTCGACTCATTGCCTAGCTGATGAACTCTGAAAGATTGCAGCCCCAAGCAGTTATCTTCCAGGGAGCTTTCTTGCATTTCTCTGCACGGCCCATAATCAGATATGAAGCTTCTCTGGGATGCATTAGCACAAATGATGCTCTACAGAAAGGAATTGTGTTGCAGCTTCTGCTGCATGCAGACATAAGTCCTCCCTCCATTCCTAGTTGTTGTTACTATTGTTGTTAAGGATTTCATAATAACATGGCTTGAGGGTCACAATTTGTCTGGGAGACACAGACTCTAAAAATGATGTATTTTTCCTTTCCATTTCTCCCTTGCCAGCAGTAGGACATTGACATGATTGAATTACTGGACAGGAAAGAAGGGAGGGGAGGGGCTCAGAGGGTCCGGTGTGGTGGTGGAATTAAATTCCCAGGTCTTGAGCTGGAACAGATTTTGCTATCAATAGTGTTTGTAAAATGAAACAGTGCTGGCACTTTTGTTTAAGATTTGGAGCTTGCATGAATTCTGTTTGTTTTTCCTCTTGGTTAGTTTCTTCCCAAGAACCCAGCTTCACCAAAAAAAGGAGGAGAGTTGCTTTTGCAGTGCTGGAAAGATGCAAGGTTTTTCTTCTGGGAGAACATATTTACATCAAGATCCGCTTTGCTGGGAAAGCCGAGATAGAACAGCTCAAGCTCTTAGTGTCCTGGAGAAGTGCCACGGTGGGAATTTGGCTCAGGGGAACTTGGAATGAAAAATGGGGAGTTTAATTTCTAGAGGACTNTTCTGTTTGGATCAGTCGTGAGATAAGGAAATTTCCATTTCCTGGCTCCCTGCTGGATTTTGTGGTCCTTCCTCAATTTCTGACCAGGTTGATGCTCGCACCTCAGAAACAGGGCAAACAAGCACTAACAACCCTATTGCTGACATTCTTCACTGGAACTGAGAGACTTCTCTGCCATCTGAAATCTGGTCTGAGAGACACTGCTGAGGAAGGATGGATGGAGTCCAGTTGCAAAGATCTACTGGTATAAACCAATAAAATATTGACCAAGCAAAGTCATTTTAAACTAGCCCATTATTTTTTAGCAAGGTACCAGACAGGGAGAGAGAAAGTTTCCTTTCTTAAGTGTGAGGCAGTACTTCCTTTTGGTAATTCAAGGAAAGAACAAAAAAAACTTGCCCCAGGATCCCAGATAGCTGTTGACCCCTGCAAAAGGAACGGTCTGGTATGACGCTCATACAGCACCAATGAACCAAGCAAACAGTGCTCTGGAGAGTCCTGCCTCACACCCTCCGGGATTTAACAGCCCTAATTGCTCAGTGCAATAATCCTGAGAAAGAACTGGTCATTTTCCAACAGCTAATGACCAGTTTGTTAGTTAATGGCCCAGATCGAAGCCAAGGACGATTAATGATCTAATAAACCAGTCGATCAACTGGTGATGAAGACCAATTAGAATCCATATCAACAGCCCCCACCAAAGAACCACTTTATTTAGTTGGTTTTTTTTTGTTTTGTTTGTTTGTTTGTTTGTTTTGCTTCGGTAGGGTCTAGGACAAGCAAGGGGCTATTTCAGGAAATCACTTGCTCCCTGGAAATTGATAACCAATCAGCACCTGGAGTTTACTCTGAAAAAAATGCCTGCCCAACTCTTTATTCAAGGTGGCTCTTCTTTCTCTGTGTGTTTCAAACTCTTGCTAAAAGTGTACAATATTGGGAAAAAGCACATGTAAAAGGCAACCCATTTCTTGAGATACGAGCCTGACTGAATGACCAAAGTGAGCTACTTTGCTGTTACAGAAAGAGAAGCACGTATAATATAGGAATGTTAGTTTGGGAACTAGAGAGTTCACAACACACTTTCTAGGTCCTGAAACAAAACAGAGTTGGAAGAACAGTATTGAATCATAGACAACAGCATAGGGAGAGCCCTGCTCCATCTTCCTACCTCTCGAGTTGATTCACCTATAGAAAACACGCCTGAGCATCGACCCTTCCAATCTGCTTTTAGAAGCGTCCCCACCCTGTTGGCCCTGTGTGCCATTACCCATCTCTCTACGAAAAGCTTTGCCATGTCTAACTTAGATATCCCCCACTGGAATCGAAGCCAATGATTTCTTGACTTCTAGGTTCAGAAAACTACTTTTGTTTCCTCTGTCTTTGCCACAGTTCCCATTGCACTCACACATCCCACACCAGGCAGACCAGTTTCTTGTCTCCCTTTGTTCTACTTTTCCACAGAATGAAAAAAAAAAAAGTTTATTTATTTGTTCCTCGTCAGTAGTGTCCTAATCTAATCTTTGAGTTCACCAGCTCGTAAGAGAGCTCACAGGAAAAATGTCCTACCAGAAAAGTCTGATACTCTGTTTCCAGCAGTGCCAGTAGGAGACACTGGTTAGGGAGATCACATGCTTTTGGCCCCTCTTTTGGCCCTATAGAGAATCTAGAACTGCTGATTCAGAGGCATTAGAGGAGACTCTCCCAAGGATCTCCTTCAGTTTCCACTCAGTTTCCTCACCTGACAACTTCTTTTGGGGACACTGGCTCCTTCTTTCCAGAAATGCATGCTGCAGTGGATACTTCCCCTTCCCAATATGGTAGAAATGCAGATGGGAATATAGGCACAGAGAACTGGGTGGGAGAGAGAGGTCGTATGATGGTTTAGAGGGCAGTAGGCAGGTTTAAAAGACTGTTAAAATGTGCGTGTGTGCAATAGGACTGGGGGAAAATAAACTCTTCTTTTGTAGGAAAACAGCTGCAGCTCATGTCCCTTTGTCCCAGGATGAGACACCTGCATTCTGCTAGGACTTATCAGTGAGCTCCTTGATAAAGTCATGAAGGGCTTTAACTCTCTCCGACAGTTCATACACAAGATTTAGTACTGTTTTAACAATAACTGTACTGGAGGCAGAGAGACAGGAAGAATGGTACCAGCCCATAAGTCTCCAAACAGTCAAAAGAGAATGACAGTCATCTCCTTAGAGTGATTTAGTTCACCAAAGAGCTGCATAATCTTGGCGTTATGAGCAGATGATGATGGTTTCAAGGTCTGGTTTTGATTTCATATGCAGTTCTGCCACCAGCCTCCATCTTCAGGGACAGCAGTGGATGCAGTGCATTGGTGCAGTCTGCATTGATAGCATCAGCCCAACCTAACTCCGACTGCTGGAACTGCATTGGTGTAAATCATCTCTCATTCCCCCACGACACTGTGAGTCACTGATTCTGGTACTTGGCTGTCTTGGCAGGTCTCCCAGAATTCGTTGCATGGCTCTCAGCAGTCAGAGGATGCTTTCAATGGGATTTGTGGGTAGAGGTATATTGACTTCTCTATGCCTTGGTTTCCTCATTATTGGAACAAAGCTAATAACCCTTACCCACTCTTTAAAATAAGAAAGGAAAATCTTCATCAAAAAACTTAGCCAACTGTGGTTTATGTAATGCTTTGTGATCCTGTGGCAGTGAGGACTCTAGGAGAGAAAAGTCAAGTTATTATGAATAGTCTGGAAAGTCTCTCCTCCACGTACTGTCGATTGGTTCACGCTGACTTAATCTCTCAACTCAGCTGAGCATCTGCTTGCCTAGAATTAGCCCTGGGGACGGGAAGCCCAATTCACATTCCATGTGCAACCTGCAAGGTGAGGCAATGATCTTATTCACCAGCTGGAGCTGGTTAACTGGTATTGTCTTGTTTCCCTTTTTAAACACTGAGCTGTCCTGCTGAGACTGTCCCTACTTGTCTTACCCCTTTGCTACCTGGTGATCAATTTGACTTCATTTCTTGTTCTTCTTTTATTGATTTATGAACTTTTATCATACATCAGCTGATACTGCTGCCAAACTTTTTTAACGTCAAGGTCCCCTCCCCCACCATTCCATCTAATCTTTATTAATTAATTAGTTAATAACTTCCAATTATTCTGTAAATAAATGAATGGCTGAACTGCCTCTGTAGTGCTTTCCTCCTGCCAAGCAGCACAGTACCAAATTTACCAATTCAGAGACTTTGCGACAGATATTTTAATAGAAAGAAATTCGTACTCTGGCATGAACTTTTTGCTGTTGCCTAGGAATGATCCATTTTGAACACTTTGAGTACAAGAGAGCACTACTGGGACTGCTGTTAGTCTTGTGAGCTTTGTGATGTTCAAGGAATCACAACAGAGCTCCGCACTTCCACATACACCTTCCTAACACCACAGCTTTTGGGGCTGGTCTGCAGAAGTGCTGCAATCTAGTCTGTGCTACTAAACTTGGGATGGGTGGACACAAGCCTTCCTATTCTGGACCCATGTGGACCTAGTGGGTCAAAGTCTAGTCTCATCTCTACCAGTAGAAACAGGGTGGCCAAAGACATGTAAATGGCGTAGGTATTTCTCTTCAAAACAAGCTAACTGATTGGAAACTGTGTTGAAAGGTGGGAGATCAGGGCCGGTTCTTGACTCCTAGATGCGTGACTTCCTGGATGCTCTTGGGTAAGGCACTTAGCTCTGTACTGCACTGTCTGTACAAAAGTGCTCTGAGGGATACTGAGTCTTCCTTAGAGTGTCTCATGCAATGCTTTAAAGTCTCACATGAAAAGCTCTGCAGGAGGGAGCAGCTGCTACTAGCAGAATCACGCAGGCTTCGTGGAACGTGAGTGCTGAGCAGGTCTGCAAAGTCCAACTTTCTCTTTTCTGTTATCCACCTTATCTGCCCTCTCCGAAGCAAAGTTACATTGCTCTCCTGCTCTATCACGTAAATTATTTGCCTTAAGATCCCCAGTGCTAACAAGATGAAACTCATAACACTCCACAAAGGCAGGGAGTAGTGCAATTTACTACGCAGATGAGAGCATGGAAGTACAGGAGTCAAGGTGGGTTCATTGTTGACCTGTGCTCCAGAAAAACCAAGGTCTGATCTGATTCAGTGAGACTTGACTCATCCTCTTGTGCATGTGGTCGAGGCTCTATGTGTTGTGTAGGAATGGGAGATATTCCCCAACCTCAATTTCAGATACTGTTCCCTGTGACTCGCAAGCGAAGTGACTGTGGCTTTCAGTGATGCAAGATCAAGCTTGTTCTGCTCAGGACTTTGTCCTTTCCCCACAGCTCCCTGAAATTAATAGAAAAATTCTCCCTGATTTTAGTAACGAACATGTCAGGACATTAATCTCTTGCTCCCCCTCTCCAGAAGGAATCATTTACTCCTCTCTCTCTGGAACAGTTGGAGAAATTTTTCACCACTGTACTGATGCTTAAACGACTCTGCTTAATAGAGGCAGATGGAAAAAATATGAGGTCATTTGGTCACAAATGAAAAACTTGCCTACTGTAGTAGTTTAATGCTGAGTTTGCCTGGCCCCCTCTATGATTAGATTATTACTTATTCACTTATTCATCTATTTAATCATATCAAGGGAGGGTGTCCTACATGACCCTTCTGGGTACTTGCTGATTCCTTTGTTCTTTTGTTCTGCTTTTAACCAAGATGATTTCCATACAGGTTCCTTTCATAATGAACCTTGAATTATTTTACTTTATCATCCATAAGGTACTCTATGGTTTGCTGGTGTGTATCTGTCTATCTGAGCTATTCCTGCAGGACACGTTATTCTTAAGCGACTCACAAGACCAGCCACTTGCAGAGCCCTGGATTTTAAGGCTAGTGGAACCCTTCTCTCTCTTACCTCCTGAATGGTGATGGCCTCAGAGATTATACTCAGCCAGAACTTTTGGCTATGTTATAGTGTGTCTTTTAGAAACAACACATACTAAATCAAGAGGTGCAGAGCTTGTTAGGACTCTGCCTGAGCTCCAGGACACCTGGGTTCTCCTCAAAGCTCTGGGATTTATTTATTTGTTGCATGGTGTCTAATATCAAATCCACTTTTTTCCTTTGCCTCAGCTTTCTTACCCATAAATTGGAGATTTTTCTGTGGCAGCATATTTTTCATCTTAAGAGGAAACTAGGTGTGTAAGAGAGAAGCATTACAACAATATGAAACCCTGCATAGGAAACAGTTTATTCATCTCTTGTGAAGCTGTCCCTGTGAACTGTAACTATTTGTTTAAAAATTGGCACCTTGTTTCCTGGTTGCATCTACCCAATTTAACTGAGAGTCATTACGTACAGTGAGGCTTCCTTCGTCACAGCACACCTGCACAGCACTTCCAAGATATATGAATCCTATTTTACAGAAAAAGATACGTAGGGAACAAGGTGACTTGCTTGTGTCTGTATTGCCCAGTCAGTGACAGAGGTAGAATGAAAATCACGGGGCCCCGACGACCAGTTTTGTGGCTCAACCATCAGACTACATCTCTGTACTACAGTTGGTTTGCAGTGTTACTTAAATTTCCTCAGTGATGAAAATATATACGATAACTTTTTGGGCTCGCTCTTAGCCTCACCCCCCCATGTATCATGATGGATACCTACCTATGCTTTTAAAATGAGAAGATCCTTTCAAAACTGCGAAGAAATGCTAGAGATGAATGTTAAATCTGCAATGATACCTCTATATCTTTTGCTGATAAAAGATGCAGTAGTCAAAACTCTGTCTCGACTTTAACTAACCAGTCATAAGCACTCCGTTTATCCAAGCACAGCAAAGAACAAGGCTCAGAAAGGTGACTCAAATCCTGAGCCAAGGAAAGTATATTAAAAAGTTGCATGTTCAACTTTCATCCAGAGAACAGGAGTTCAGACAGACACTCTCACACAACAGGCAGCTGAAAGCTGCCCCCTGAGAGGAGAGCCTGGGAAGAAAACGTGCTCAAAGAAATTCCAGGAGAGCAATGAAGCAATCGAAATGTAGTTATGCTGCCTCATCTCCTGGGTCAAAGGTTATTACCATTAAGATTTCATCCAACAGAGTAGCTGTGATCTGCAGCAATCTGTATGGCCTTGGAGGGAAGAATACTGGCTGTAGGAGGAAACAGCTGGAAAACATACGCTGTACCTAGTTGGCATTCACGGTATTAAGCTGCAGCAGGACTGGCCCTGGGAAAAGTTGATTAATAAATGCTAGAGCATTTTGTCATAAATCTGTTGTTTTCATGGTTTTTCATGAGCCGTGTGAGTCCCAAAATATTCTGGGGTGAGAACACCAGAGGCAGTGAAAACAACAGGTCAGTGTTAGCACCCCATGTTGGCATAAAGTGAGTCAACACAGTAAGTGTGCATCCAGCCATGTTTTCAATTTCTCCATCCACAGTGATCCCACCAAGCTACTCTGAGAATATACTGCAGCCCAATCTGCACACCTGCTTGGAAGAGGAATTTCAGGCCCAGCTTTTGGATGGTCTAGGTACATTGGACCAGGATGGACCAAGCTCCTCCAGCAGATAGTTGCCCATTCAGATCCTTCCAAGTATGGTGTGCAAGTTAAAGATTGGACTAAAGACTGGTTAATTTATCTCTGCTCTGCATTTCACAACCGGTGATACATGTGCACAATGGTATGTACTCTAGTATCTTGGAAAATGTTGATTTGAAAAATCTGATTATATCAAAAGTTCAGCATGTATGAGAGCCACAGAATTTTCTTGGCCCTCGCTTCCCTATATCAGGGATATTAAATAATCTGAGATTAATGGACTTAGACAGTAGGCACTCTGTTCCGATCCTTTATCTATTTCAAGGTTGGTGCTTCCAAAAAATCAAGTCTGTAGGTTCCCCTTACAATCAGTAGTAATATAGACAAGGTCAATGAAGATCGAGACATGATTCATCAAACAAAATGTAAATACCTTTCCATTGATTCTCCAGACAGGTCACCGTCATGACTACCCTGGCAAAACCATGTGATGCCTAGACATTCGATATGTAGAAAAACTCCAGAAAGAAATAATATTAACATTTCAACTGGAATTTCACTGGAAACCAACCATTGCATACTCACTGGTTATCTGAGCAATAGAGAAGATGACAGGCCAGCATTTTAGAGAGGTGTTCGTTGGAGTTCATTCTGCAGTAAGTAAAAGCTTAAGGAAGTGGACCATACTAGTGAGGAGAAGGAAGAACTGACTTAGAGACATTGCAGAGAGAGTCTTCAAATACAACCAAAAGTGGCAGGAACAGCCACCCACAGATGGGTGCCTGGTAGGTGGAATAAATCCCTAAGATTGACATCCTTCATAGCAGTGAGGTCCACTACTCTGTGGGACAGACCTGCTGTGTGCTGGGAAGTGTGATCATGAACACTATGCCTCTCCAGGACAATTGCAATTTTAATTCCTTCAGCCGGGTGGGGAATGAACATGCCTCTTTGCATTATGTTCATTTATAACACAGGATTGGAAACACCATTATAAAAAAATATTTACATCATGCTGTGTTGTTGTTAAAGCCAGTGGGTTTCAGATGGACTGGGAGACAAGTAGTGGTTGTGCAAAAGCTGATCAGAAGTCTGAGCAGTGATTAAAGAGTAAATTTATGAAAGAAGTTGGCAGGTGATGAAAGGAGATTGTCAGGTGATGCCATCACAAAAGGCAAACAAATAAAAACAAATTCAGGGAAGAGCAATTTCTTTCTGAAGGCAGAAAAATCAACATGTCTAAAAGGAAAATGAGGGGAGTGTAGAAAAGAAGGAGAGGAGATAAGACAGCCTATTTCCATTCTGAGGAGAGAAAAACAAGTTGCAGTCCAGATAGTCCAATGAGACATTTTATCACTTCAGCTTTCTGGCATTTTACTTCCATCTATTTTTCTTTTTATTTTACAAAAGTACTGAATCCATCTCCAGTGTAAAGTGTCCATTATATAGAGCCAAAAATAACCTTCTAGGCCCAATATAATCTGGACTGCAGAAGGAGCAATGCATCAAATGCAGAAATATTTTTTTTCTAATTGGTGCTGCTGTTTCCAAAAGCCAATCATGTGACAGTGTTAATCTGGGCTTAACAGCATCAGAGCATTCACTGGGTGGGATGCTAGAAGGGAGTGGAGTCAGAAACCTGATCTTTCCAAAGACTGGAGCCTAATATTATGGCTCAGTTCTGCCTCTTACCAAGATGAGTGAGCAGGTTATCACAGCAGACACCCTGCCAACACATGAGGATGCGAATTGCTTTCTGATATCATAGAACCATAGAATGGTTTGGGTTGGAAGGGACCTTAAAGATCTCGTCTAGTTCCAACTCCCCTGCCGTGGGCAGGGACAACTTCCACTAGACCAGGTTACTCAAAGTCCCATCCAACCTGGCCTTGAACACTTCCAGGGATAGGGCGTCAACAACTTCTCTGGCAATATTTTGACTTGAGCAATGGAATCCTAGGGTTTACATATATCATCCCAACTCACCTACTCAGCTTCTTCACTTTGTCCTCCAACACAGAAAAGAGAAGAAAAAATCAGGGTATCACATACCCAATGAGATTCTAAATCTTGTCATTGTGAGAAATACCAGACATCTGAAGTTTCACCTGCTGGAAAGTAAGAGGTGCAAGAAGTAAAACTGAATATGGAGGGATATATTGATGATGTGGCTTAGAAAATGATGGAGGATTGCTCAGAGCAGCTCTCATTTTCACGCTTCTGGCTATAGTCACACTAACCTTATCTAATCTCCACTGCACTATACTATACTCATGATAGGATCAGCCTTAGGAGATGGAGTCAAGATGATCAGAAAGGAGTTACCTTTCTCTGATTTGTAAGATTCATTGTCTGCTTTTCCTGAGAAGAGGGATAAATACCTCTTACCTCTCAATCTCAGCTCTGAAGGAGCTCTTGGAAGCCAAAAACAAGTGTTCACCACCTATCTATGAAGGAAGGCAGAGTGACTTATTTCATCCACATCCCAGACTAGGGCTTCAGGCACAGAGACATGGAACAAGTTTTTCAAGGTCACACAGGGATCCTGAAAGTGAGCCCTAGTTTCCTGCTAAGCCAACTGTTTTCCTAGCAGACCATGCAAACATCTCTTTGGAGGATACGTCTCTCTTTGCAAGCTCAAGAAGTTAAAATGTCTGAATGGAAATGGCTGGGAAGACAAGCACACAGCTCCAGGCTCTTTTTGCACTGAAAATACATTCTGTTGACTTTCGTTTGTGGATACCTAACCAATTACTGCAACAATCTAAGAAATTAAATACATTATCTTGGCTTAAGAAAAAAATAAAAAAGCTAACAGCTGCCACATCAAGTAGGAATAAAAAAAACAAATCCTGGAACACATTTCTCAGACTCAGACTGTAGGGCCCTAGTTTTGCAGCAACTATCTTAGGCATAAAAAAAAAAAAAAATCCTGCCCTGGGTAGAAGGGCATATCAGCCCTCCAGCTTCACTATTACGTCATTTAATGCCTATTGCCTGGATTAATAGGCATTTCAATCAGAAATACTTTTTGGAGCAGAACTTGGCTGCAGATGCTTTCCTTTCTGGGGATCCCCTACGGTGCTCTATAAAGCAGCAGATTAAATACTGATGGAGCAGTGCTGGGAAATAGCAATTGTAGCCGTGGTGATTGTTCACACTTATGCCTGGACATTAGATCTTGGCATCTGAGTGAAAGAATATTAGTTGAAATGCTGGGGTCATGCTTTGGTGTACTAGGACTCATATTTAAAGGTATATATATAGCAGCAAACACCTTCAAAGTGCTAAAGGCCTGTTAATTATACTCTCCATGACAGTCTATAGTCTTTGTGGAGATATACGCACTGGTGATAGATTCTAGCTTTGAAAATCCAGGTGTTTGGTGGATATATTAATGGCAGAACGGCTTCTCTTTAAACATAACCTTTTCAGGAGGTTCAATATCTAATAAGTGCTTTGGATCAGCCCTGTTTCTCTTGGCTGCCCTGCAGATACCTGGAAAACTCTTACTTGTTTTTGAAACAGTCCTGGGTGAGAAGGTATTTAGAGAAAAAATGCCAACCTGCCTTTCTTCCTTCACTCTCCATCCAAAGCCAACCAGGGATATGCTTCCCAGTCTGGGAAGCAAAAATTACCAATTTTTGTGATGCACAGAGCCCAGCTGACAGTACCTTGAACATGGGCAGACTGCTCACTGTGTGTACCCATGCCCTACCATCCCAGTAACCGAGACCAATACTGTTTGACCCACAGGTTGATGGGAAGCACTGTATCTCTTCTGTCATGCCAAAGCTGAACTCAGTAGAAGCGGTCTGCATCATGGGATGCTACTTGACAGGAGTTACTCTGAAAGCCCTCCACTGCAACGCTGTGCTGATATATATGTGGTCTGCCTCTCCAGCCAGATTCACTATGCCTACGTTCGCTCTGTTGTCCAAGTCTGGGAATGGAGGAGAGTAGACTTTTGTGCTCTCACCTCCTACTTGTAGCCTTGATCAGGCATGTTTAATTCTTCACTCACTACCTTCAGTGTGGCTGGTACCTGGCTATTAACTATTACCACCATCAGCCTGAAGCAGCACATGGTAGCCTTGCTGTAATCAACACAATGTGCTTTAACAGGAGTTTCGAGCCATACTCACATCCCTGGTCCACTCCCTCCATCCCTTCCCACTGCCAGCAATGTGTGGAATCAGAGCTCCATGGGACACTCCATAACACTACTGAGATAACATTGCCTGACGCCAGTCACTCCTATTTTCTTGCAACAAGAATCACAGAGTGGTTCTTAAAACACTGCAGCATCCTGGGCTTGGACAGTAACTTTGCACTCCCTGGGAACGGAAATATACCAAGAAGAGTGTGCCCCATGTTATTTCCCGAAAACTGAGAGGGCCAGAAGATGTGTTCTGCCTCTTCCCAACCTTGCATGGAAGTTCGCCGATCCCTACCTGCTACCATCCCAGATGACAGGCAGTTTGAGTCTGAGTACCTAGCGTGGAGAGGAATACAATCTCTTATATGGATCTGACAGTGGATTTAATGCTAAACCCAGGCTTGCTAATGCTTTATAAATGTCAGCCTTGTCTGCTTTCGAGCCAGTAAGGGGAAAAGAGCAAAGGCTGCTTGAGCTCCGTGTTACTTCAATTTGACTGACGCTGCCAGGTCTAGCAGGCTGCAGATCAAAATGTAGCTCTACAGGTCTCCGACATCCTTAAACATCTCTCCCCCTTCCCCCAGAGGAAGGTGGGATGTGGAGGCCATAGGGATGATGTGACACAGCAGCGGAGACATCCCAGAGGGACATGCAGCTGGAGGCTCGTAAGTGTAAGAAACAGAGAAAAAATGGGATGCTGTGTGGAAATGTAATTCTCAGGGGTGTAACAAGCTTGACAAAACAGCTTCTCACCATGTCTCTGTTCGCTCAGCTGAGGCCATCCCCATGCTTCCCAGCAAAAAACAAGAGCTCCTCCTGGTCATCCCACTTGAGTAGCATCAGTCTGCTCCTCCCCAGAGCAGCTGGCTGGCTGGAGAAGTCAGGTTTTAAAGTGTGTCTTCAGGATAATAGCACAATTGCTGCTTTACTTCTAAATTATGTATCATAATCCCACCCCCTCCAGACACATACACCCCACACACACTCCCAGCGGGTGTCTGTCTTGGAGCAGTACAAGGGCACTGTCAGCTCCACACTTGTCATTCACCCAGAGGAGTTTAAGAGGAGATGGTCCTACTGCTGATACAGGGCAATCACCTCTCTTAGAGTTTCTATTTGCTTTAAAAATGAAGTCAGCTAGGTCAGCAAATTGAGAGCCATCACTCTGATGGCTTTCAGGCAAAGGAGAAGTAGGGACCAGGACTGTTAACCCCTCTGCTGAGGGGAGATGACCTCCAGGTAATGTGGACAAGGGTGGATTGGCAGGCATGGGGAGGGGGAAATTTTTAATTCACTCAAAGTAGTTTTACCTAATGTATCTCCAAGGCATGCATATTTGGCTTTTGAGTCAAAAAAAAAAAAAAAAAAAGAGTTTCTAAAGAGTTTCTATTTGCATTAACATTTTTACTGAATCTCTGTTGGTCTGCGGTCCAGCTCTGCCAGGATTATATTGGTTTTTCTGCAGCACAATCAATCCAACGCTTTCCAGTTTACCTTGTATGTTTTGGTCAAGTGTGAAAATGAAGAGGCCCAAAAAGAAGCTCAGTAATGAAATAGGAGAGTCATACTGCTTTTATGCTACTCATTGATGCCCATTTTTCATGTGGTTTATGACGCGTGGTCCCTTTGCATAGTGACACTACACTGGTTCAAAACATGGCGTGGCTTACCACGTTCTTCACCAGAAAAAAGGTCTTCCCTTCTTGTGGTGCATTCAGAGTGCTGGTATGAGCAGTGCCCCATGAGAGGTATAGACAAGGCTGAGGTTGAACTTATCTCCAGGGAGGGATGCAGAACTGGAGAAGGAAATTTAGTGAAGCTCCTTTAATGTGCACGATGAATGGCTGACCTGAGGGGAAGGACTGCAGCAAGTGACATTTCCGACATCAGACCTCCTTCACCACAGCTTGAATTATTCTGTGATCCTTGCGGAAAGGACCCTGGGATCTGTCATTATAGATTCAAAATGGCTGTTAAAGCTATCTGCCCTGGACCTGACCTGATTTGCTTTCTGATGCCAAGTAGGTACCATGATCATTTCAGGAAAACGTGGAGCATTTCCATTATGTACACACACACACGCAAACCCTTTTCCCAGACATCTAACTCACACTCACTTTTCTCCTTGGACTCTCCTTGGAGGTGGTCTTTCCAAAACACTGACCCAGTGACCCCATTCCCTCCCCCCTCCACACCAGCCCTGCCCCCAGTAAGCCTCCAATTAAATCCAAAATTGCCTCTGTACAAAAGCAGCTCTGTCAGCTCCATTCAGAGAGGAACAAGTGGCTTGAATAGCTCTGGGCGCACTGGAAACTGAGAAACAGTGTGGTCTTGTGTTAAAGTTGAATGGTGGCGAGGGGGGCGGTTGGAGGTTGAGGGGGAGCGTTGAATCAGTTAAAGTAATTATTGAGTCATTCAGGGAGGCTGGGAAGGGAGGAGGGTTCATCCTGAACAAAGCTCTGCAACAGACACATAAGACATTTCACCCCTTAAGGAGGTCTTGGGCAGGAAAGGAAAGTATCAGGTATAAAGCAGCTATTCGTAGAAGTCAGAGCTATTGTGATGCTCTGGCCTCTCGTTCCTCTTTAGAGATGGTTGATCTTGGACCTAGCTCATCTTCACATCTCTATTTAATTCAGATAGTCCAAAGAACTGATTTGCTTCTTCTGGTACAGGTAGCACAGCTAAGTGTATCACATATACAAGAGATTTCATTGCTTTGTGTTAATGTTGGTGTCATGTAAACGGAGAACCCAGAGGAATGCTGTCAGGATCGTTAAGGAAAGACCTCTATCATTTGTCTGACAGTTAATATTAATCTGACAGCCTCCTAAGCAAAATATTTTGCAGGCAACCCAAACCCTAAATACTGTCACACATCAACTCAGGAGGAAGAGCAGATCCATATACATGGCAGTGCTATCCATCAGAAACTAACCCACATCGAGAGGAACAATTTAAAGGCCAGCAGAGAAACTCTCCAGCAGGGAGATGAGGTAGCTGTCCAGAAATACCAGTGGCTTTCTACAGAGGTTGCTCCACTGCTGCGGGGAGTGTGCATCTCTCGTAGAGAAAGCTGTGGTGCAGAAGCAGGAAAATTAGGCTCTGTTATTCTGTCATAAAGACTGAATTCCTGGTAATATTACATCCACTACAAAGAAACCTTCTTCTGTGATCAAGGAGATCTCAAGTCAAGACATTTTTGGACAAACCTTGTGAAAAGTCTGCTGTTGATGCCCTGCATATAAGACCAAGCTGTGAATAAGAACCAGAGGAGACCAAGAAGAAAAGATTTGTAGCAACAGCTCATTTTATCTACCCACTCCAGGCCAGGAAAGACTGCCCAAGTGTTCACTTTCCAGTATTTTGCCTGTCCACACTGAAATGTGAGTCCCAAGGTGGAAGTTAGTGAGTAGTCAACTTCAGGTAATGATCCGATACAATTTATATTTTTCCCTAATGAGAGATTAGGATTTTAGCACATTTATTAGTAATTTTCACTTAATCAATTATTTGTTCCTTGGTGAATGCATTTTTTTTTTAAGGCCACATTCATTACAAAAAGGAAGAAGATCTATTTGGGATGCCATGCTGGTTAGCAATATCGGTCAGCAGTCACAGGTTGCTGCTTCTGCTCCTTGTTGGGCAGTGTACTAGAGCCCTGCTGTCAGAAACGTTCTTGTGTGAGGGTAAAAATCAGTTCATGTTAATTCTCTTTCCTTCCAGAGTCTGTTCTCCCTGCCAGTGAAATAATCACTGTTTATTACTATTTGTTCAAACTGCAGTAGTTTCTTGAAGCCTCAGTCACCCAACAGAAACGGTGAATTCCCCATGCACTGTGTATGTCTAGCACACAAAGGGTTAATAACAGAGCCTGAGATTAGGATTATCAGATATCTGCTCTTTTTTAAAAAAATCTGAGTAAATAGTCATTCGAGGTCTTAGATTTTGAGGGTTTTGACAAGATCACCTCCTCTCCTCCTTTGGTTTACGATGTCACAGCTATTACAGAGCTATTCACTAGAAAATACACTAAATATTGGATAGATACTTTCCCCCCAAATAACCAGAGTTAATAATAACAATCCCACTAAATTTCAGTGGAAGGTACATCCGCTGTGTCCACGCACATGATGCATGGCAAGAAAGTGGCTAAGCCCAGAAATAGTTTCGCCTTATAGTCAGTCTGTCCTTGCTGAGGTAAGCTATGCTAACATATCTGAGATGCTCCCAACACGTGAGCTGACCTGTACAGGAGTTAAGGGGTTATCCTTACGGCTCTGTGCAGTGCCAATGCTGAAACATTCTTAGGTACTTCTGGACTTGGGAGCTTTAACTCCTAAAAATTCCCCCCTGCTCCTCAGCACAGCCCTGGGTCCTGTCTCACGCTCGCCCTTTCCTGCCTCATGCGGCATTCACTCAGCGCCTCGGACTCATCTCCACAGCCCGGAGCTGCCGTCTCCCCTCACAGAACAACAAAACGCGCAGCTAGGACCGGCTGAGTCACGGTTTGGCGCAGCCCAAGACAATGTCATCTCCTAGCAACGGTGAGTCGATGCTAATGGCGTTCTTGCACGTGTGGAGATGCAATGGCAGGAGTGTGTGAAGGCCGCCGCTGCTGTCTGCTTCACCTGGATCTCATGCTACACCTTGCTCACCAAGAGAACAGGTCATTGAAGGACAAGGTTTTTAAGCTGACCTCCTCCTGGTCCACCCTATGACTGAAACCGTCATGAATGACAGCATCAAGACAGTGGATAAATCCTGGCTAAGTGCACCACAATGAGAAACCAGCAACGAGGCTCAAGCTGAGCTCCATCTCAAAGGGAAGCTGCTTTACGCCCATCTTACAACAGGCAATTAGTCATAGACTGTTAACGACTTGGCTGGCCTTTGTGGGAACTGCTCCCAGGTGGAATCAGAATTGCTCGAGCCTGACTCATAGATGCTGTCCTGACAGAAATATTTTGTATCTCAAGGCCTGAAAAGGCCCATTACCTCGAAGCTGAGCTTGCATTCGCTGCAGCTTTTGAAGCACATGCTTACTGCTACATTGGGATCTCGCAGGTGCTTAAGTAGCTGTGAAAGCAGTGTTGCCTCTTGGTTGTGCTATCAAGCTAGAAGAAGAAAACCGTGAACACTCTACCCTAAAAAAGCTGTGGACACACTGTCCATTGCTTGTCCTCAGCAAAACCGAGGCAAAATAGGGCTCATGTCTCATTAGCCCTATTTCAGTGAGAGCCTGATGCTCTAAATAAGTCATTGAGATGGCCCTATGTATTTCTAAAGTTCCTAATGAAGTGAGGTACAGCTTTAGCCACAGCTTTTAAACCCTTCCATGATACTTTTTTAAGTCTTTCTTTTTACAGCCCCTTCCTCCATCCTCTATAAAGAGATGGAGGGCAGGTTTACAAGAGTCCCTGCAGCTAATAGCGTGGAAGCACGGCAGAGGAGTGGATAACTCCAATTATGCTAGAGCAGTGAGGTTTTTCAGCAGACCATTCAAGTCATAACTTCTCCAGGATGGGTTTAAAAAAAGTGACTTACAACTTTAGTTATCTTAACATTTTCCTGGTTTCACCTTTCTTCCTGCTTGGCTTCACCTCCTTTTCCTTCTAGACTGTTCCTCCCCTTTGACGGGCTTGATGTAGCCTTCTAATATCATGTTTAAGATTTGGATAATGACAGAGAACAGCATAAGTCTAACAAGATGGAAAACCAAAACCACTGCCTTTTATTTTCCCTTTCCGGTCTATCTCTAGCCTTAATTCCTGATACTTTTGAAAAGTCATATATGTTGCACAGAGAAAGTGAGCAAAGTGAGCAGGCCTTGTCAGGACAAATGAAATGCATTATGCCTCTACAAGGTACAAGCTGACTGTATCATTATCAGCAATGGTAATAAAAAATGCAGCTCTCTCACCTTAAGGGGATTTGAGTCACTGACATTTTAATTAACAAGGTTCCTGTCTCCCAGCATCAAGTCTGCATTCTGCACAATCTTCTTCTTGCTGTAACGGATGGAGATTAGATGACCTTTGCCCTGCATGACAGCAAAGCCATGTGGAAATTATATGTCCTACTGCATATTGTGATAAGGACTGGTCTCAAAGCAAAATGAGCAGGCTGACACACACCTTGCATCATCTGTTTTTCTCTTTTTAGTGGCAAAATACACAGAGGAAGCAGGTGGAAGAAAGCAGGCTGCTGGCAGCTTGTCCATGCCAGTCACAAAGAACAGCCACAAAAAACTTGAGGAGATGATCGAAATACAGAAATCTAGAAATAAGTGAGTGGACAGGCTGCTTTAAAGAAGACAAACTGGAGGTAGAGTCTGGCACAAAGGTCTGGTAAAGATCTTCTAAGCCACTGGATCTCTTCTGCAGGGATTGCAGATGACTGTGCTATACACCCTTACTCCAGAAAGCCCCCTGAAATCTTTCTTCATAGCCTCACAGGCCATGAAACAGGCACACCAACATGTATGTCCTGGCTATCACAAAGGTGAGGCAGGTGGTCCCTTCCTCTTTCCTTCTTTGACATTCCTATCACCAAAAATGAATAAAACTCACTTTTTTTTGCTGCCCAAGAGAAGGAATAGTGTCTATGATGCAAAGAGTAACTGCAGATGGCTGGAAGGAGCCCAAGGAGAGAAGGGATGAAGGTGGCTTTGTCTCTAATAGAAAAGCCTATAAGCAAAGAAAACAGAGAGCATGGGTATTTCCAGTATCCCTGCTGGCAGTGCAAAAAGGTAAACGTGTGGTTTGTCCAGGTGATAGGAAGAACCAGGCTGGCACAAAGCCAACATCTACCAGCTAAGATCTTCACCTACCCTTTTCGTCGGTGCTACATGGATAAAATCTGATATTAGTGAATGATATGGAGCACAAATAGGCATTTAGAGAAGAAAATGAAAGTCTGTGTGTGTGTGTACACTCTAAACTGTGGTAACTAATCACTGAAGGGGCAGCATCTTCTCTATCTCTAGGAAATATTTAATTGAGACTGGATCTAATTCTGCTCGTCCTGAGTTAGGGGACTGTTTCAGAAACTGTTGAGTGAAGCTCTCCAGTTTGCTCCACACAGATGGCAAATCATCATGTTCCCCTCTGGCTTTAAAATGTCTCTTTGTAGAGAAGCCTAGGGGGTCTTCTATTCTCTGCACCACCCAGCAGCAAGGATTTCCCTTCACTTAGAGATGTTTGGAAAATCAACCAATACATGAAAGGGAGAAATATGGCTTCAGTTTTTCAAAACATGGGAGTCAGATGCATACATTTATCTATCTCCTGTCTGGGTGTCCAAGAGGCACCTTAACACCTAAAGCCATGTATGCGTCTGGCACCACATGACAAAAAAATGGGCTTTTAAAATGAAGAATTATCTTTTGCTGGTAGGAGTTCTGGTGGAAGGCAACAGAGCTCTGAAGCATCTTTAAAACATCTTTTTTTGGTATACATTAGGAAACCTTTCCAGGCAAAAAGTATCCCAGACCAAAACTAACCCAGTTGCTTGAATTATCAGCACCTGAACATAAAGAATTGCCTGAACATAATGGAAATATGGACAAGAGGATCCATCCTTCAAGCTCCAGTATTTTTGAAAGTCCATATAGCCACAAGATGGAAGATGACTTTTCCAAACTCCAACTTAGTGTGCTGGCAAGATCTAAAATTTCCCTTATTCTGCCTCCTGACAGTCACTCTAATATAAACCTGTATAGCTCTTTCCTAACAGCACATTTGCCTCTGGGTATTATATGGTCTCAACACAATCCATTTTTAAACACCAAAGCTGCCAGTTAACGCAATGTTGAATTGTGTGTCTGGAAACCAAATGGCTCTTTAAAAATAGAGAAAATTGTATTTACAGTAGCAGTTACTGTGTCATCACTATCAAATGATTTTTTTCAAACATGGTCTTTTCAATGAAATGCTTTTCATTCCCCACCTTCTAGCACAAAGGTCACCTCTCAACTTTTTTTCGTCAGAGTTCATGTTATAACCCCCTTTAAAATAGTAGTAGGAATAGCTTGGTGGTTGTTTATAAAATGTCTTCTTTCCTTTCTTAAAACTTAGCTTCATCCGTCACATTAGAAAACACTAACCACCAGTTTGTTATTCAAATACTGCTATTGAGTACATA
The DNA here is from genome assembly GCA_013399475.1 of Chauna torquata. NCBI lineage: Eukaryota > Metazoa > Chordata > Aves > Anseriformes > Anhimidae > Chauna > Chauna torquata. Next base: position 119,816 of record VXAL01016227.1, on the reverse strand, counting down.
GTTTTGTAGGTGTAACTTGTCTTTGCAAATTTGTCATAAGCAGCAAATCATGTTTGGTCTTTGGGCAGCATTTTGGGTATCTTAGAAAACAGAGTATTTTTTTGTTTGTTTGTTTTGGGGCACAACAAGGTGGTCTAACCTCTTTATCGGAGAGGAAGAGAGCACCACATGCAGATTTTGGCAACCTCTTGTGCATGCAATAGATGTGGCAAGAGTGGTTTATGGGACCAAAGAACTCTTCCCAATAGATGCTCTACATTCTTCCACTTGAATTCTACAGCCAGACAGGACCAAAGCACCTGGCCAAGTTCAGGCACAGCTGCCTGTTGGATGCTACCTATTTCCAAATACATTCTTCCCAAACCTAGACCCATCCCACTGCCCACAAAGTGATAACCCTAAGATAGAAGTCTGTCTAAAATCCCGCACAGGTGTCACAGGGATGCTGACAGTATGTGGAAGGTAAAAGCAAAACAGTTTTGACCGTGTCCTTTCCAACTTGATAAACTTTCCTTCCTTGATATGAAGGACTATGCACCCAGGCAGAGATCAGAGAGAAGTGGAGAGCCCCGTTTCCCAAAATATTCTTTTATCTGGTGTTGTGGGTCTGTGTATTAATAGAAAAAAGGATTCTGCACTGTTGGCATAGCAGCATGTGGAATAAGGTAAAAGAGAGTGAAGGCAGATGTAGTGACAAAATCCCTTCACAGGTACTTCAGATACTTGGGTTCTGCTTTTATTTCTAGCACAGATCATGCTAGACAATGGGATCTCTTGTATGGTCTCTGACATGAGACAGAACTTCTTCAACACACAGTCCCTACTGAAACAGATGTAGAAGAAAAAAAAACAAAAAAAACAAGCAAATGAAAAACAAAAACAAACAATGAAAGCTATTTGCCATCTAAGAATATGAAGGAAGTGACAGCACAGTGGCTTCCAGAATAGCCATTATGATTCCAGATAAGATGACAGTACTGAGGAGCTGGTGTTACAAGGTGGATGGAAACTTCGCTGAAGAAACAAGGACAATGCACTGAGGAGGGGACCTGGTGAAGCTGTCAATGGCAGCTAAGGCTGCTGGAGATCCCCTCCTTCCCCAGATGAAAACATAGAGAGATGGGGGGCGAGGTGGGGAGGACACATTTGTAACTCCACAGGGTCATCATAACTACCATCAAACCAAACATCTTATGTTTGTGCTAAAGCCTGCCTTTCAGAAAGACAGGCAGCTTTGACTTACAGATTTTGAGCGATGGAAAATGTACCACTTCCATTGGGAAGCTGCTGTAGCATTTAATTAATTTCACTGTTAAAAATGTTTGCCATGGTTCCAGCTTGAATTTGTCTATGTTGCTCGAAGGAAGGATCTTCACCAAGACTTAGCAATTTCTGGCACTTACACTCTACCTTCATAAGATCTTCTTCAAATACTAGATAAATGTTAGAGAAACCTCACAACATCCCTGTGAGACATAAAAATGTAATTATCTTAGCACATTACATGGATGAGAACAAAGGTAGAGAGGGATTAAAATTCTACTCAGGCAAAGCTAAGACATGAATCAAGTGGGATTCCCAGGAATAAAACCTGGCACCTCAATTCCCTGCTCTTGCTACACCACAACAGTCTTGTATGTCCAAGCTTCAGAAACAGTCAAGATTATGTGTCCTTCACAGCTCAAGACAACCCCAAAGGGGTTGATCTCTGCAGTGCTGAGCACCATCACTTTTAGGAAGAGCTGAGGGCACCAAAGAGCAGGCGGGATCAGTCTTCCTCTGCTCTGCATCCAGCAGTTTGCACTGGTCCTTGTAGCAACACAACATTTCCCCCCATATTGTCAAGTTAGATAAGGCAAGATGCCTTGCGGACAGTCAGGCCTCTCTTCCCCAAACACAGAAAGAAAGACAGAAGTTACTTTAGAAATACTGCCAATGTCCAAGACATCTTGGTCAGGTATCTGATTCCCTTAAGTCCCCTAACAAAACTCTCACCCTTACTCTCTGCTAACTACTTGGTCAGTGACCAACACCTTGCATCTCCACAAGCACTTTCTCCACTGCTTAGCCTCCAGTGTCACCAGCTCTTCGCAAATGGGATTATATGACATGCTTGGCTTGATGACCTAGAAGGTCCCTTCCAGCCTGATGTTGTAATAGAATATTAATGACTCTGCTAATTCAGATCTGTCTGACCTCTACTCTGTACAGCCACAAGCAAGATGATCTCTCGCTCATTATAGCTGTCTTGTTCTCAAATAACCTCTTCATCTAAAATGCATGTACAATTTTCTTTCTCTTCTTGCAATATAGTGATTTCTCTCTACCTAAAAAAGCCAGTCACTGTTTAGATTACCTTGTCTGTAGTCATATGGAAAACATCCCCCTCCTTTTGGAGGATATTTTCCTTTTATTCCCAGCAACTACAAGTATATATCTATGAAATAAACAGTGTTCTTCACCTGAAATAATTGGACATAAAATCTGGAAGGAATCTGATATGATGTGTTTATCTCATAATTCCCTCTACCTCTTCAAAAATGCTAGTAAGCGCTTGATGAATTAAGTTAGGGAAGCCAAGAAGGCCATTTCTATTCTCTCAGGTGAGGATGGCCCCCACTTACCCTGATTACACCCTGCCTACCTGCTATCTTCGAATCTCATAAGAAGAGCCAAATATATAAAGCCAGGCCCTCTCTGCCCAAGTGCAGGAGGAACATCAGCAAACCACCTGGGAGTCTCCTACCAGCACTCATTTTAGTGTCCAGGAGTCAGGTGGATGGGTGGAAGGGAGTGAGAGGTGGAGCAAACCATAATAACTCTGGTCCAGAGCCAACCCTTCAGAGCAATACAGATAGACTGAGGCTTTTTCCTTTACTCAGAGGAGTTTGAAGCAGACTCACCAACTCTCTGCCTCTTAATAAACCTTTTGGGGTTGTCTAAGAGTCTAAATCATGGAGCAACCCCTTATTATGCACTGTACAGTCACGTAAAAGGTCTTCACTTTATCTGAAGATCCTGTAGGAAATTCATACACAGGATGTTATGCATGAGATACTAATGATAATAGTAATAGATTTTTGCAGACTTCTCAGTAGGTTTTAGGAACATCAATTTTATGCCTTATAAATTCAGGCTTTTAGCCAAAGTTAGGCCAAAAAGAGATGCCAAGAGAAAAGGAATCAAAAACATAAATGAGAATAGAAGGAAAAAAACAATCTCCTCTACTATACAACAATATCAGACTGATCCATATTTAAAAATAGGCTGAAAGTTAGATTTAGTCTGACCAAGGGCAATCAACAACTATTTCCAATGATACAACATACTGTATATGTCACAGACTGGACAATAGGAGATTTCTACCCTGCAGCAGTGTTTTGCTGGCACTGGACTCGTGTCCACGCTGAGGTTCTCACTTGTAGGTAAAATAACACCCTCAATTCCTTGCAACTTAATATCTGGAGCTTGGGAAAGATTTACTCCTACCAGGCTGGCCATCTGTTAACCTTCCTCAGCCTCTTCAAACTTCTAAAGACATCAGTAATTTTCCTCGCTGCCTGTCAATTCTATAGAAATAATAGTCTTTGCATTTCTCACAAGAAATACTTCTATTACATTTTTTTACTTTCTTTGCTGTATTTCATGACTAATGTTCTCATTAAAACTCCTTTTACAGACAGTTATTTGGCATTTTCTGACTTTCTGGAGCTTGTTCCTTAAACTTCTCTGGTTCCAAGCTTGTGTCTAGTCAACATCTGCTGCTTGCCAATAGCCTACAGCTCACCAAGCCTTATACACACCCAGCAATCTTGTGGCTCATGGGGAAATCAGAAAGGAAACCCAACAGGGAAGCCACATGTCCTGCTAGATTTTGCTCTACAACGTGCATAAATCCTCCTGCCATCTTAGTTTGCAAGGCTTTTCTAAAGAGGAGATAGACACATTGAAAAACAAAAATCTGAATATTAAATATATATATATTCCATAAGGATTTTCCCTATTTTGTTGGAATGGTGGAAGCATGAGCCCTTCCTGTGCCAAGACAGTTAGACTAAGGTTGGGCAGGGGAGAATAGTCCATGGGGACCAATTGGACTAACAGGGATGAATGAGTCCATTAAGTGAAAAGGTCTTTCCCATTCTGACTAGCCATGACCTAAGGAACAAAAGCCACCAAAGAACAGAATTTTCTCTCAGGAAAAGATTTGCTTGTCAAGAGGAGAGTATCGAGCGCAATATTTTGCTTTAGTGAAATATTTGGCATGTCCTGTAGTGATCAATGCCAGAACTTCGGCGAGAATGATAGCAATAGACTATAATTAGCTGCGATAACTCCTTACAACAAGAAGTATATTCTGGTTTGAATAATTCATGAACTACTGTGTTATTTAAGGCATTTTCAGCCTTTGTTTTCCTCTGGTAATGTGGGGTGTTTAGGTTTGGGGTTTTTCGTTGTTTAATTTGTCCAGACACAGTGTTTTAATTACTAGGCACAGGAATAAATAAATTAATAAATAGATAAATAAGCTTCGGGGAAAAAAAAAATAAAAAGGAAAGAAGAAGAAAGAAGTTTTCAGCAAGAATCAAGTTTTCTCTCACAGGGGACTGGGGAGACAGCAACAGGATGTGAATTTCTTTGTTCTCCATCAATTACATGTCTTCCTAACAATGTCGTATACGGACAGCTTAATTGGAAGAAAGGAGTGGTTGCTTCTCTGGGAAGGATCAGGTTCCTCAGCTTTCTGAGCATGATTTCTCATCAAGCAAATCACAGAATCACAGAATCACAGAATCACAAGGTTGGAAAGGACCTTCAAGATCATCTAGTCCAACCGTCATCCTATCACCAATACTATCCACTAAGCTACTAAACCGTATCTTGTAGCACCTTGTCCAGGTGCTTCTTAAAAACCGCAAGGGTTTCACTTTTCCCCCAGGGCTCCCCAAGTCAAGCACCCAAGGAATTGCTTGGCCAGTGTTCTGCATCTGACTGGTTTCTCTGCTCCCAGCAAGTTGACCCAATGACTGGGATTTTTGCCTATTTATCCAAAAAGATATATTGCTTAGTTAAGTTCCAGCTAGCAAAAGTAGTGGGAAGTACTGTGCATTAGCAAATAATTTAGATTGGCAGGCCAAGATAATTAAGTCCATTCACAGAACAAGTACATCCAGGTACTTCTAGGGCTGGGTCTTCAGTTTACTGTGGCTCCCTTTGCCTTTACAAGACTGTTTACTGGAGAACGTGGTCTCTGCCTTCCTGCAAGGAGTAGCAGAAGGGGATATCACTTCTGGCCTTTTGGTTATAAAAGTGTCCATCCTCCAGGAGAAAAGGCTTTAATCCAGCTAATAACTTTACATGAAAATCAGGTTACACTTATAATCAAACCAAAACATCTTGCACACCTGGTCTGAAGCAGACTGATGTTCACAGCAAAACTTCCTTCCTTTTACAAGACCTTTTACAAACCTGTCTTTGAGGTGTGCCAGCTTGATAGGAGATCTTAGTATGCCCTAGACATTGGTAGAGGATGGACACCATGTTGTATTAATAAAGACTTGGTTTTATGATTCATTGAAAAAACAGCTTTCTGGTTGCATAATACTGTCCTGAGACTTGCCACCTTTGGTTAAAAACAAAAAAAAAACCAAACCAAAACAAAACAAAAAAAAAAAAAAAACAAAAAAAAACATCTTTAAAGGGATCCTTTCAGGTTGCCCTGACATTTAGGAGTCAGGCAAAGCAGTTGCTTGACTCCTCAAATGAGACAGAAAGGTGAAATTCTGGGGGAGCGAAAGGAGAAGTAAATCACAAGACTGCAGACGTAAGAGAGATCCTTGTTCTCACCCAAGCAGAAGAGGTGTGAATCACTGCTGAACGGTCTGCTGAGCTGACTGTGCATCTTTCACCCCAACTGCTGCATTTCTCCATCAGCAGCAACCAGGGCAGAGGACACATTCAGTAACTACTGAATATAATTAAGTCTAATTGCAAAGTTAATTGTTGAGGAGGAGGGAGGGGGGAGGGAGAAAAACAAACAGCGTGAAACTAAGTGAAGATATCAAAGCTCAGCCATCTGACATCCTCAAGGTAAAACTGAAATTCAGCTTCCCTGCCCCATATTAACTGCATCACCCTGGGTACATGGGTGTCTATCACTTCTTGCTCCTCTGACCGGACACTGACTACCAAACCTTTCTCTCCCAAGGAAAGGACTCAGCACCATTATCAGCTACAGCAGCAAACTGAAAATATCTCAGCAGCATTCAGCTGAAAACTTGCTCAGGCTGAGACCCAAGGAGAATGAGGGCATCTTGCTACTCAGAGGAGACAATTTGACTGCAGGATAAGTCTGACTGTGCGTTATATTCCCAGCTGATGTTTGTTTCTGTAGGTTCATTGATTAGGACAGAACTACTCTGATACAGCTGCTAAGACATTTCTTAGATACCGCTTCACTCAGAAAACAAGTATAGTCTTCCAAAACCTAATATGACATCTCAAGGCCTACAGTCTGAGGGAAAGTCCCTGGGGATATATATTAAAAGTAGGAATCAAGTGGTCTTGGAGACATATAAAGGGATAAAAAAAATCATATTTATTATCACCACTGACAGGCAGAGGGAAGGGATATCCATCACTGTGCTTCAGTGCTTAAGTCCAGCATATAACTTTCAGAGATTTGGGTGGAGTCTGTTGTTCCCTATCTGTCTGTCCATATAGGCACTGATTGTGGTTGCTGCCAGAGGTGGAATGCCAGCCCACCTGGACCTTCACACAGACCAAGCCTGGGCTATGAGAGCTGGAGGACCACGGTGCCTGCAGATCACTGTCTTTGGTAGTGAACTGACACTGGGAGCACTGTGCAGCTCTGAAATGAGCTGTGCCAGGCAGGGAATGCTGCAAATAAAGGGTCTGCAATATGGCAGCTCAGACTGAAGGCTTGTACAGCACAAACATCCCCAGACAGTCACTCTTCTCTGATGCAACATTAAATATCAATCTTTACTTGGGATGATTTTCCTGTTTATTCAGGGGAATTCTTTCTCCACTCCATGTTCCAGGCAATTTTGGTGTTTCCCAATGCAAACACCCACAGAGGGAATTATGGGGGGAGACAGAAGAAAACACATCAACTATGTCATATTCAGAAAAACAAGGGGAGATGAGATACTGCTTGTGTTTGAAGTATACAGTCTGTCAACATCTCACCTGTGTTGCTTGATGCAAGTAGACTTGTATGTGTCTGCGTGCACATGTAGGATGCAAACAACTGCTGTAATGACCCTATGAGAAAGAGCTGGGCTTGCCCGTCCTCTGGGTTGTCACAGGAGAAGCAGCACCACTGGGACCTCTCCTGGAGACATCTCTGCACACACGCACACCCTGAAACCCAGATCTTCCCAAGTGCCCCTCTTTGCGTGGAAGAACTGCACCAGATGCCAGCACACATGACCATCTCCAAACCTGCTATTTGACCACAGCTCTGTCACTCAGCAAAAAGATCACAGAATAAGAAGCACTGAGCAAGGTCATCCCCACCAAAGGAAAGCAAACCAACCCCCTCTTTGCTTACCACGTACAAGGAACAATCAACAAGGTTGTTGTACAAGCAACAGGGATGCACCGGGAAACATGTGCGAAGGCCAGTATATCCTGTTGGGGAATTGGGCTCTTCTGTTCCCCCTAGCTGTTTTTTTTTTCCTGTCATTTTTGTATAATCTCCAGGGGAAGGAAAATCCAGCTGTTGCCATGGCAGCCTCGAGCTGGCCATCACCCACATCACTTGAATCACACAATGCGGTTTCCCTCCCGTGCCAGCTCCTGGCTTCAGAATAGAGGAGTTTTCCTACCGGAGATGGCAGGGAGGGAGCATGTGTGCAAAGCAAATATGAAGAGGAGGGACCAGCAGTCAGCACAGGATGGAAAGTGGTGGCCTGGGAGAAAGAAGGAGCAAGGACAGGCCATCAGGAGTGAAGTGGAATGCAGACAGGGATGCAACGGAGGTAATTAAAGGCAGAAGAATAAATAGCTCATTGGAGACCCTGGAGAGAGACAGGTGTGCCCATCCACTAGAAACTAATCTAGTTTGTGCTGAGACATGTCCAGAACTGGTGGACATTCCCCAACACAAAAGCCTTCTAAAAAATACTCCTTTACTTTCCTCCTAAACCCACCTCTGGCTTCTGCCACAAATAGCAGCACTGCTCTCTGAGTTCAGGTTCTAAGTTTAGTCTCTGTCACGTTTAGCTCTTAATGCAGCCCAGACGTTAAACATTCATGTTCTGGCAGTTCCCATTTTCACAAGGGCCTGTTCAAACTAATGATGTTGCCTCAGCGAGCACTTCGTAAGTTAACCGTATCACAGAATCACAGAATCACAAGGTTGGAAAGGACCTTCAAGATCATCTAGTCCAACCGTCATCCTATCACCAATACTACCCACTAAGCTACTAAACCATATCTTGTAGCACCTTGTCCAGGCACCTCTTAAAAACCGCAAGGGTCGGTGACTCCACCACTTCCCTGGTCAGGCCGTTCCAGTGCTTGACCACTCTCTGAGAGAAAAAGTTTTTCCTGATATCTAATCTAAATCTCCCCGTGCGCAACTTTCGGCCGTTACCTCGAGTCCTATCATTAGTTATCTGGAAGAAGAGGCCGACCCCCTAGGAAGAGGCCGACCCCCTAATATGCTATTGCTTCTCTCTTCTCTGAAGATGGAACAGGAGATGTCTTGCTTACAAAGTTTCAGCATTTGTGGCTCTCCTTGAAGACAATCTTCCCTGCCTCCACAGGATTTAACTTGCTACCTGCTGAAACCTTCAGGCAATAAATGAAGATCTCATAGGAGCATTCCTGGGGACCAAGTGACAAAGGCTAGCAAGGAAGCTTCCATCCTCCTTGGTCCTAAAAGGAAAAACACACTTGAAGGGATGGAAGGTTAAAATTCATGGCCTTCCCAGTATCTGGCATTGTGCAGTTGTGGCGGGTTCACTAAGAATTTGCTCCATACACCATAAGAAGCCGTGAAAAACCCTGGTTTCTCTGGGAAAAAAAAAAACAAAACAAAACAAAACAAAACAAACCAAAACAAAACTACAAACTAAAAAACTGCAGTGCACCACATTAAGAGAGCAAGACGAATGATGGAATGTTTAAAAATCTTAGGGCTGGGCCACAGCAATAACTTTTTTAGCTGAAAATGCTTTGATGGCACTAAATGGACCACATTGCACACTACCAAGGAAAATCTGACCAGATGAATGGTGTTTTTCTATACAACGGCAAGACTGACCAAGCAGGCACCTGAGAAATCTTTTGATGACACTTCAGGAATCAGTTGCCCCATTATGACCACAAGCAACGTCCAAAGCTCCAGTTCATTCATTTTTAATGACAGTGGGGGTTTTTGAATGTAGTGATGCAGGCAATCACATACAGACTGAATGGATGCGAACCCAGTGGAAAGATGAGTACTTGGTAGACAGCTTCCTTTTTTGCAGGGTCATCTTTACATGTGACAGGAAGGGAAAGTTCTAGTCCAAAAGTCAGGAATATTGAAGTGGGAAGATTTTCAGGTCCCATTTAATATATGCTCCCAGTCCATGGCAAGGTTTATTTCGTCCTATCTGGACAACTCAGGTCATGAACCATCCTTAAAAAGCCCATTGCATCCTCCCATTGCATTCACAGTAAACAATGCAACTCCTTCAACCTCCTAACAAACTCACAGGTCCATCGTGCCCCTAGATAACAGAAACCCTTTCCCTCAACTATTTCATCCTTCCTCTTGCTTCCCAGTATCAGCATATTTTCACTTCACTGTCCAGGTTTTGTGCAAGCTCTGCTGCCTAGTGCCCCCAGTATAGAGATGGGCGTCTAGATACTTCTGCATCCTGTTCTCAGGCTATAGCTGAGATCAAGGAGCGCACAGGACATCAGATAGTCTAATTGGGTTACACAGCATCCTCACTTTCTGTGGACAGAGCTGTTTTTTATTTATCTTTCCCCATGTATCAAGAAGATGTAATGGTATCTCTCCTTTCCCTCCCCAGTTCAAGTTCCCAATGAAGCTTCCAGTCTCTTGATCCTCTTCTCCTTTACCTTGGGTTGCCACTTTCTACCAAAATATATACATCGTATTTGCTAGGGTATTCTTCCACCTAATACCAAAGCTGCAGACCTTGCTATACTCAGATCCTTTTATATTGCCACTCTTCTGCATCTCTTCACTCCTGCACACCAGCCAGCTACTTCTCCTTTTTTCTAAAGTGCATCCCTCTCTGCAGAGAGCGGCAACTTGCAGTATCTTCACACAGCTGGAAGTCTCTAGCATAGGAAATTAGCACCACCAATTATCCTAATACCCCTAAGCCCTTCTAATCCCACTGATGCTCTGTTTCAGCCTCTTCAAGCTGAAGGCATTCCACTGATTGTTTCTTCAGCTCAGCAAAGAGCATGGGGCTTAAGAGGAATAGAGCAGTTTGCTTCTGGCTTCCTGGGCTTGTTAGCACATATCTTTTGTCTTCACAGTCACAAAAGGCCACCGATGAATGCAATCACAAGGAAAACACCAGATCAAAGAAAAATCCACAGACAGAATATGAATGAGTGGGTCAGATGTTCATTTAAATTTATGGCCCCATACAGTATCACATAGATCTAAAAGTATTCCACATGGGAGTATGGTGGAGATTTGTGGTGTGATTTTAGAGGCAAAAATAAAAAGACATGTTTCTGAATGGTTATTCAGGAATGAGACACTCTCCTAAATGCAGTAAGGAAGTCTTTCTTATCACGCCAATCGTTTAAAGACCAGAAGAGCCCCACCACTTACATTAGGACAGGAGAGTCAGGTTTGATTCTCTGCTTCTCTGAGTATGATGTAGAACCGGGTTAAACATCCAGCTCTTTCTAAAATTACTGGGAAGGATTAAAAAAATAAATAAAAATGACATAAACAGCATTTAACATGCATGTGGTGGGCATGAAGATCCAAATTGTACAGTCATTATGAAAGGGTCTTTATCTCAGAAGGGAAAAACTATTCAGACTTCAGTCCAGAGCATCCCAGTGCCCCCCCAGGCAAGGACAACTGGACACTGTCTGGCCTGGCAATGTTAGGAATTCCAGTCCTCCATGATATTTGTCCTCTCCTTGCCCTTTGGAGGCAGGTGCAGTCACAGCTCCTCTCCCCGGGGATGGTTACATGTTGGTACGTCCTCTGCTGTGCCAGAGGAGGTCAGGATCTGTAATTTTCCATTGCTGCTGCTTATCAAATGTCAGCATTCTGGCGACCTTCAAGAGCGTCTGTTCCCCTTGTCACCACTGGGACCTAAAAAAGCTCTCTTCCTCACTCCCTGCTCAGAATTTACATGAGGGACTCAAACCTTGGAAGAGTCACAAACAAAAAGGGAAGCCTCTAATCTCTTGTTTGTGTCACCCCTTTTTTTCCATCCAGTCCGGCACCTTTTCCCCTTCTTCATCCAGGATGTTTATTTCCTGCAAGTGATCAATACTGAAGAAATTTCTTTTAGTGTTTTGAAGGATTCTCAGCACCCTTGGAGGCCCTAAGCACAGAATTTGCTGTGGCAGCAAACACAAGAGATTTGGAGCTTGTTTACGAGGTCAAGGCACACATCTGCTTAAAAGGGGTCCCTGCTCTGCAGAGAGAATGAAGTGGCCTGGGATGTACTAATGAAAAGAAATGGATCAAGGAGTCCCTATTGGTAAACAGCCCCGGTGACACAACCTTGATGTGTCTGTTATGGGGAAGCCCTTAGTGGCTTTGATATTTATCCTACCAGGTTGCCAAGGCATCCACATGCCTATTAGACTTTTGAGGAGTGGCTTTCAGAGCACCTAAGTACATACCAGTGCTTTACTTAGATGTCCGGTGAGTGGGTGGGGAGCTACATTCAGGCAAGCCTGCATAAAAGGCAATCAGTCTGTATTCCCATGGAGAGTCTTAGCCCACTTTCACATAACAGGTGGACTAAGTATGGACTATGCTTCTCTAGGATTACCTGAGTGCTTAAAACAACTGAGGCCACCAACATTAACAGTCTTGGGGGTACAGGAGCTCTAGCCTTGGCTTTTAGCTGCCTTTGGTCACCTACAGGAAAATGACTAAACGAAAGCAGAAGTGCCAAGGGATGCACAAATGGACAATTATAAGTTGTTACAAATTCCCAAGTCCCCTCTTCTCATCAGGATTTCAAACAGAGGTCAACACTGTTCATAAAGAGAGAAAAAGATAAAATTGTAGTTGGCCAAAAGGTAAAATTGTAGTTGGCCAGTGGCAACTCTGAGTTATCCTTCCAGACGTCTTGGGCCCATGAAGAGTCTTTGCTTGTGCAAGAGGAAAGAATCTACTGATCAAAACTTGATTCTTTGATTCATTGGCTCAGTTTTGACACTAGATATAAGACACCTTTCACAAATGTGGGAGTTGGAAGCCTTGGAGCAAGAACACATTATCATCTGATGAAAGATGAGGTAACTAATATGCTACATTTGGATTTTTTTCCTGACCACAGATGCTTTATAAGGAACTGTTGTGATTTTGCTCATGTGGGGTGTGGAAATCTTCATTTAGGTGAGCAGGGAAAAAATGGTCCCTTGCCATCCAAGCAAACAAGATCAAAGTGTAACTATATATATATATGTGTGGTTTTCCTAACCCATCAGAGAAATATTGTGTCATAAATGCACACCCAGAGGAGAATAGCTATGTATCACAAATGCACACCCAGAAGAAAGGTAACTCACAGTACATCAAACTCTCTGGTTGATACTCCAGGAAATTAGAAGGGTATGTATTTAAGATGGATAGAAGGAAAATCTTTCAAAAGCATAAGAAGCCAGTGGGACTCACTAGTACAGGTCACAGGAGGAAAAGATACGAAATCATTCTTCACACTACGATTGGCCATTAATGACAAATAATAATTAGTAACATTAGTAACCTTTAACCAGTGGTTTTAATCTTCACACATTCAGCTCTAGCAGTAAGGTATTTAGGATAGCAGTAAGGCTATTTAGGATTAAAGCATGCTAGTTCCTAAACTCTGAGCTTTAGGTTGTGGAAACATCACTGTACTGAAAGAGAATCTCCTTTTGCAGGTACAGAAAAAAATCAAAAGTGCAGTTTAGCAGGACTTGCATGGCAAATACTGTTGCCGTGGCAGATGCTCTGCATCTTGTGCCTTGCTATGCCTATTTTTTTTTTTCACATCCCATTTTCAGAAATTGATTTTGATGCAACCCTCAACAACATGTTCCCTAAATCTTCCAAATTCCTTATCACCCCAGCCGTTTACCCCTGACCACCATCTGGTATTTCTCCTTATCAATTTCTTTCTACAGATAGAGAATCTCCAGATTTCATAAATCTGGTGAACCTGGGTTGGGGCTAGGAGGAGGAGCAGGGAACAAATTTGCATCTGTAAGAGCAATATACTGTCTCTTGTTTTCTTTCTTTGCTGCTGGTAGCTTATATTGTTGATTACTCATGAATACATTGATGATTAGTGGAACATTTGGAAAAATGTTCATCATCAGAAGAGCTGTAGGTCAATTATTTCATTCTACAAGGCATCCTTTTGCCTCCCTCTAGTGACAATGACTTGGGTAGAGGCTGAGGGATGTCAGCCTCTCAACAACTCATGAGGTCGTAATGAAGGAGCAAGATCCTCAAAGATGGCAGTTAAAGATTCAGGTTTCCATAGACAGCTTCTCCAGGACCATTGTGCCTGGGACATTGTGAAAAAAAATATCCATTATCAGCTATTCAGCACTTGTCATCTTTCTGTTCTGACCAACTACTCACAAAAGGAACGGGGTTAAATGTACGTATACAGCACATGACTAGAGAAAGACATGCACATGCATGCACCCAAGGCTGAAATAAGATTTCTGAAATCACAATATCTCTATCTGCAAGTATTGGCATAAAACTTATATCATTTTTTAAAAAAGTTTGGAAAACTGCCTGTACATGTTAGTATTATGTATGGACTCACTTAAACCACTCTATGGTTGAAATGACAGTGATTCATGATCTATATTTTATCAAATATAATTTGATATAGAATGCAACTGAAGAGATCATGAATAATCTAGTTTGGCAATAATCACTGGCTAAAAATTGGTTCTGAGATAAGCTGTTATGAATGAATAAATGAGTTCACAGAAACCCAAAATATTTTCCCTGTGCACTTAGAGAAAGAAAGAAAGAAAGAAAGAAAGAAAGAAAGAAAGAAAGAAAGAAAGAAAGAAAGAAAGAAAGAAAGAAAGAAAGAAAAAAGATACTAAATTAACTGGGGTTTTGATTAATAATTTTAACTACTCTTATCTGATATTTTTCCCAAACAGCTTGGAAAACATCCATCTTGAAAAGATTTGAACCTTGTCTGTGGAACAAGCTGCATTTTAAAAATAAAACTGCCTTTCAAGTTCATTTCAAAATGCCTCTTGCTTCCCAGTTTCAGCAGAAGAGCTCAGGGGTTAAGAGAGCTATCATAGGCTGAGAAACAATTTGCAGCCTTGGATTTGAAGGTGTTGCTTAGCAGGAAAAGGCTCCTTACATACCACTCTCTGTTCGAGGTGTTCACTATTTCATATATATAGTTAGCTATAAAGTTCATATGTACGAATATATAAGAAGATATATTAATAGGAGCTCCCTCTCAAAATTAGAGTGTTGAGTATAACTGCAAAAAGCCAAACCTTTTCAAAAGCAGTGGAGCATCACACAGTCAGGGGCACCAGCTCAACCCGGCTCAACCAAATCGATGTTGGATACATAGCAGCAGATGCAAAAATCAACCAGTATGAAGCACCGTTCTGAAGGAGTTTTTCAGTATAATTTCTTCAGCTCAAGGGAAACACTGGATGGTATTAAGTGTAGGTCATTCTTCATTAAATATTTTGCATTTTACTTAATATAAATATATTTATTCCAGAAGGGACAGTTTTGTTCATGTAGTTTGTCCTCAGGCAGAATGAGGCCATTGAATTTCACCCAGGGTTTCTTGCACTTAGCCCAGAAACCCAGGGTTAGCACAAACCCCACCATTATACTTTACTTCTGTGTTTTCTGACAGCCCCATGAGCCATTCAGTCGCACTGACTTGCTGCAACGACAGTATCTTGGATGCTGTTTAGCCCATAAAAAAAGCAGTGGTAACAAGCCTTGCAGAAGGAAGATTTGTATTTATCTGCAAGAGAGAGACAGCTTCCTTTGTCTTGACCCATCCCATGAGTTTGCACAGGCACCAGCTATCACTTAGGCTCTTCTGCTTAGGCAATCTGAAAGGCTATTAATGATTTTTCTCTTTATAGTCAATAGATCACAGGCAGAAGCCAGTTGGCTTTTACTCGGACCAGTGGAATAGGCTTTCCATAAACTTCTGGTCTCTTTTGGCCTATTTAGGTCAGGAGTTAACAACCCTTATCACAAGCAAGGGGTCATGTCCTGCCGTTTAAAGTCAGCGCACACCAAGCACACTGCCAGGATGAGCAGCCCCTCTCATCCCGTCAAAGCTGGGCTGAATTGCGACCTGTGCCTGAGCACAGCGGAGTGAACAACACTGCAATATGCTGCCAAATACTCACAGTGCATCTTGAGTGAATTTCGCACAGAAGGCCTTTCTAGTCTAAGACACAAGATAAAGGAATGGTGCTAATTCGCTCTTTTTAACAGAAAACAGACTACACTGTCCCGGTCTATCAGGCTTTGCTTGCTAAATTTAGTAGGTCGTAAGGAGCTGCACCAGGCTTCAATAGCTTTGACCCCACCACAGTCTCAGGAGAGACCATTCTCCCTGCAGGTCAAAGGGGTTCAAGATCTGTCTTGTGTCACCAGTGGAGTGAGTGGGACAGGTCTCAGGACCCCCTAAAAAACCTTCTGCCCACATCACAAGTTGGCCTGCGCCATGACTGCCATGCCCCATACTTCTATGGAAGGCAGAGGTACAGAGGTGATCAGAGGAGCTGTGTGTTCTCCTTTTCTCCTCCCCTCACCTGTCCTCCCCCAGGCCACCATGCACACCATCACCCAATGCCAGGAGAATGACGTCCACCCCTGATGTCTCAGGACAAGCGCGCTAGCCAAACCGTGTCTCCCAGCTGGGTTTGTCCTGCTGTACCCTTTCACTGATAGACGGGTTTAGGACAAAAGCTGAGCCAATTTCATTGACCACTTTCTGCAGCCGGGACACCCCAGCCAGCTGGCAAGTAGCCCCAGGACATGAGGGAGCCTCTGTCCCCAGGCACAGGGCAGCACTTTCTCCTCTCCCTCCATCTCTTTACAGCCATCCCCTTCCCACCACCCTCTGCGAGGAGGAGACCAGATGCCACCAGCACAAGGGAGGCAGGCAACAAGGACAGATGGTGGCAGCTGCTCTTCTGAAGATGTCAACCTTCACCCTGCTGCTGACCAAAGACCATACCAAGGGAGGTTACAGCATCCTCCCCCTTCTTCTATCCCCACTCCCTCCTGCCCCAGCAATGCAAACAAGGCAAAGGGCTCTGTTGTTTTAGACCCCTGAAGGAAAAGAAGAAGGAAAGAGCAGCCCATCCTCCCCGGCTAGCACGTGACAAGACACAGAAGAGCAGCACTGCTGCCAAGCCTGGTGACTAAGGCCAAAGAGAGAGGAGATAGAGGAACACAAGGGCCTGCTTGTTTGGGTTTTGTTTGGGGAGTTATTTGAAATTCAGCAGCAACTGGTGTTGGAGAACAGAGTCCACTCAGAGCCTCTCTCTTCCTATTCATCCCAGCCCGGCAAAGCAGGGAAGGGGGGTAGGCTGAGGAGCAGGAAAAACAACTGGCCTCCTTATAATGATGTCCGGCTGGTAGAGGCTGCCTCTGCCCATGGGGAGGCATTTGAACCTAGACTCCACCAGCATCAGAAGCAAGTTGCTGCAGGACGAAGGCTGCCCACAGCAACCTGACCTTGAAGCCTGAAGTGCCTCTCCCCTTAGCAATGTCTTGGCAAGACTTTCAGTCTCCTTCACGAAGGCCAAGTGACTTTTTCCCTCTGCCCCAGTTTCCCCAGGTGTAACATAAGGGTAATACTTGCATGTTTAGATAACCAAGACGTTCCTAAGCTAAAAGCTGTACAAGAGTAAAGTCACTCCTAAGGAGCAGAAAAGCAGAGGATAAAGACATAGATTGGGTACAAACAAACAACTCAGCTGCAAAAAAAAAGAAAATGCATCAATTTAGAATGCATTGAGGGGGGTATTTCCAAATGTAGGGAAGACATTAGCTTTGGCCATATCAAAAATATTGTATACTTATTTTATGCTCACATTGAAGAAAGATAAATTCACCGTGAGGAAGGGTTATAGGGAAAGACCATTAAGATGACCAGGAGAACACAAGACATCAGAAGATACTGGTGTATTTGGCTTTGCAAAAGGAAGGTGAACAGAAGATTAAAATGCTATACCTAAATGCAAAGAAGAAAGCACTGTGCTAAAATACAGTGTGCCGTCATTATAAATGGGCTTGGTTTGACGAACATACATATATATGTATATAGGTTGGGTTTTCCAGCCGCCAGACAAATTATAGACCTGGACTGTTGGTCATGTATGACTAACAAGACAATCCCCTGCTACTGTTCAGCTGGAGTTCACTAGGAAGGCAGCTGGCTTCCAGAAATGCTCTTCCAGTTCTGTTCTCTTACATTTAATGCAGAGAAATGGAAACAGCTTCACACCTCTGTAGCCTCCATCTATAGAGCCAAGCTCAACATCAATATTCTTCTCTGTTCCATAAGATGCCTCCTGGTGTATTCTCTCAGGTATTTGGTGAATCATCAGCAACAATGTGAAAGTTTTCTCCTCTAACCTTATATTAAAGCCACTCAGTACCTCAAGGACCTCCAGCAACATTCTACAGACCTGACAGCTACCTTCTGCAGGCAGGAGAGGCTCGTTCCACTTTCTTATTCATTTTCACTTCAAGGTCCTCCATCTCTAATGTCTTATCATCAAGGATACAGACATTTTAGGGGTCCAGGGCAAATGCCAGAGAGAAGCCTCATCCTAATAGGACATAGCATTATGTTAACAGGCCTTGTTCAAACAAGTGGGTCCAAGACCATCAGCACTACTCTGACCATAGTGAACTTTCTTAGAGTCCTCCTCCTCCTTCTCTGAGCCTCAGACTTCTTGTAAAGCTCCAGGGGCTGTTGAGCACCACAGTACTGGGGGCTGATACCTCTTGTTCATGCACTCGCTTCCCTCCTGCCTTATTTTCCTCTCCATGTTGAGGTGAATTGAGCCAGTGGAGATGAAAGAAACCTGCTGAACCATCTGCTTGACACAGCAGGAACCTCTGCACATCAGCAAATCTGACAGCAGAGAAATAGAACAGAACAGAATATGCTGAGTTGGAAGGGACCCACTCTAAACACAATTACCCTTAATCCCCTCCCTTCAGTATTACCTCATGATGCATCTTCACCTCGGTCACACCCATACACACCTCCAGAAGTCATTATTGCCTTTTCCAGCATGGGTACCACATACATATCTGTAGCACAGGGGAAGGGTTCTTTGTTTTTTCTCCATGTAGGTGTGACTGTTAACTTCTATCCCATGTTTAAATCTCACCTACAAGTCCAAAGTTCCCGTTGGCACATTTCAGTTGCCTAATTTTAGGCAAATTCATGTTTAGACTTCCAAAAATATGACTCTTGATCTCCTAGCTCACCATTAGCCTAGAGGACATGCACTTTCCAGCTAGGATGCTGATAAATGTGGTTATGGTGCCAGAGAGACCTTCACTGTCTGTGAACTGCTCCTTTCAGTTTCTAAGATGCTGCTGTTAGAGAAGCAGAGCTCCTTGGAGACTGAAAGAAAAGATGCAGAGGCGAATACTTCACTCCTCACAGAGACAGTATTCTGTCCTTATTACTGCTTGGTAATCTCCTGGTCCTTTTGGACATACTTCTGCCCTCAGATGCTGCCACAACCATGGCAGCACTCATAATACTAGGTAATCTTTGGGGAAATCAGAATTCCTGGAGTCATGCAATTATAAAAGACAGATTACATTAAAAAAATAAATACAAGTAGTAATTATAAAAAAAAAATCCCAGCTGTCATTGTTGAAACAAGCTGTAGAGGCTGACTGTAGTTCAAATTCCAGGTTAATTAAAATAATAAAAAAATAATAATAATAATAAAGAGATTTCTAAGCAATTCAAGATTTGAAGGGATCCAGTTTCACACTTCTCAAATTATTTATTTTTCTATTTCAGTCATGCTAGGTGAACAAAGATGAACAGCACAGGACATAGATCTCTCCATTAAACCCAACCTGCACGCACCTCTCAGAGGACGGCATAGCTCCAGCCCATGGGAGGAACAGCTGCTGCTGGCACAGTGTGACCCCGTTCAAGCAACGTGCAGTCCCTCCTCTTCCAAAGCCTCACCACTGTCTGGCACCATGCTTGTTCCTTGGCACTGCCTACTATGTTGGTCCGAGTGTCCCTTATCACCTTGTTCACATTGCTATTTTATACTGGGTGTCCTGCACTACCTTGTTTGCATTGCAATAAAGCAAAAAACAGTAACAACCATAAATAAATAAATAAATAAATAAACTAATTAATACAAATGGAGGCTGAAAATATGGATATTCCACTGAAATCCTCAAGCAAATGTCTTCTTCTCAGGAGATTACCAGGGTAGACACAGGCACATGCATTTTATTTATAGCTCAAGTTTTACTGCAGTCACTCAGTCAAGCATGGCCAGGACTGTATATAGGCAAATGCGGTTCACTTCTCCTTTCTCAGCTTTAAAAGGCAGCAAACAGCTTGTCTAGAGTGTTTGCTATGAATTTTATGAGCACGACTTAATCACAGAGATAGAAAACAGTTGGTTGAGCAACACAGCTGCAAGAAAGGGAGGCAGATCCACCCATCACTGTCCTCCTGGTGGGTGAACCGTGCTACAGAGTGGGCAAAGAACAGTAGCACTGCGAGCAGTAGAGAAATCACCAGTTGAGACCCACTTACAACTCAAGTCTCAGACTGCGTATTGCTGGTAGGAGATAGAGAAAACTCAGCCTCACACATGAAGATGCTCTGGCATGCTGTCTGCAGTCTCCAGTGCTGTTGTGCCTCTCAGACCTAAGCCCAAAGGGTGAAAGCAATGAGAACTGGGGTGAAGGTCCCACTGGAAACCCCTTTGCAAGGAACAATAAATTCACTGGAGCTTAACTCCCATCACTCCAAAGAAGACCCTGGTTCCCCATTCATTTCATGGTCCTCTGTCAAGTCTTCCTCCCTTATATGACGTACTCCATCCGTACCGCTCGGGAGCTTCCAAATCAGGGCAGGGCATCTCTCTAGCAGGTTTGCACAACTCCTACCACAAGTCATAGCAATTCATGCAGTCATCAGGGGGATCCTGCCACCCCTGCTCCACAGGAGCAAGATTACAATGATACCTTCTGGCCTTGCAAGTGTTGACATTCCATGGCTTTGTCTTCCCTCTCTGCAAAGAGTGGAGGGAGTTATTCATTTTATTCTGTAAAGAGATCACTTCAATAAAATCAAATAGGGCCAAAGGTACAGCAATGGCTGTTGAGATGCTGCAAGTGATGATCAGGAAATAAGTCTGGTCCACTTCATCTTGCTGTCAGTCTATTCCCTCTCTTCCAACCTTCATTCTCACTGCTGTTGAGTCAAGATGCTTCTTGGAAATTTTTAAAAGCTTTCAAAAGAAAAAAAGAAAAAAAAGAAAAAAGAAAGAAAGAAAAAAGAAGAAAGAAGAAAAGAGAAAAGAGAAAAGAGAAAAGGGAAAAAAAAGAAAAAAAAAAAAAAGGGGTTCTTCTCCATGATCTCTAGACTTTCTCCTGCCCGAAATTTGCTATTGAATTTAGAGGCTGTATCCAAGTCACATTACCATGAATGGACCCACACAAAGGCAGTAACCTCAGCTGACCTGTTGACCACCTGCACCTTGCAATCACTTTACCTGCACTTTTCGCTGTAGACTACAACCCTCTCCTCTTATCCTGTATTGTGATAGATTGGCAGAAGTCATTTTCATTCTAACCCATCCAGGAATAGATCTGGGCCAATTTCATCCCCTATAAACCTGCACTCTGCAGTCACAGGTGTCATCCCTGTCATTTCTATCTGCTGGCATGAAGCAAACAGGAGAGGAATCAGAATCTGCCTGACACAGCAAATCTAGGGAAGAGAAAGGGGGAATCAATTTTTCTGATACGTTTGGCACTACATAATAGAAATAACTCTAAATGCAAGCCATAAAGTTGGAGAGGCTAGTAAATTAAATCCATTCTGTCCCTTTTAACTAAAAAGTGACCTTACCATAGAATTAAATGTGTTTTTTATCCAGTGATCTATGGAGCTGTAAAAGTGGCTGATTGTTGCAGAGCAGTGTTATAGGACACAGAGAAGCCCCCAGATAGGCATCTCCTCACAGCTCGGCACATGTTCTGCTGCTTGCCTTACAATTAACACAGAGACACTGTACAGCAGAGGATTTTAATCTTCTCCCTGCCAGAAGAGGGTGACCATGTCCCTGCTGAGAGGCCAGGCTGACCTCCAAGGTGTGGCCAGGCACTAGATAGGAGATTACTGCTGGAGAATGGCTTAAAACAAATCAGGTGGTGTTCTGAAAATCAGACTGTCTGCTCAAGTGCAGGGTATTTTTGTCTTTGTCTTATCCTTGTTTAGTTTACAAGGCCCTCTACACTGCAAGAGGGGGAGAGGATTAGAAAGTACCCTGGGGTTCAGCAAAATGCCATAGTGGCACAGAAAAAGGAGGTGGAATGTCCTTGATTGTTCATGTAGGGATTCCATCCCCCTGTTCCAATAATCATACAGGAGAGTCTGAAATACAAAAGATTTGACATTGGAATCCAGCCCAGAGGACACAATTTAGGATGTTCCTAAATGCTTTTAAAAGGCCAGAAATTATCAGGCTTTGTCTCACAAGAAAATATAGTTTTGAAGACTCTGCTGGGTTACAGGTTGGCATTCGTGCATATAGGCTATCAGAGCCTGCAGGAGACCCAGTGCTCCCAGGAATATAATCAACACAGGATTGAAGGCTGTTCGACATCCAATCAGTACAGCAGCGAAGAAAATCACTTCCCCCATGCCACAATTGAAACAGATGCTCAGGGAAGTCAGTGGTGTGTTTCCTCATCACTATTGAGAAGTGGTGCAAAGGAGGAGCCAAGATCCTTCCCAGCTATTGAATGTCACCGAAGCTTGAACAAAAAACTACTGCCAGGTCCCTCCCTCCCTCCTGTCTCTTCCATGTGTGCACTGGACTGGTGTTGCACTGTGAGCCATGAGCCTCCATCAAATGGCAAGAACATTCAGGGATGCAGCCCAGCTGAGCCAACATTATTTTGGAGACTCATCTCAGATGCCACACTCCGCTGTGCAACACATTGACCTCAGCTGGTTGTGGACCAAGCCACTGAAAGCAAATCCATGCTGGATTTGCTAGGTTGCTCTTTGGCACATCCTGGGCAATCCTCAAAGTCTTGTCCTAAGATGTGGTTTGTGTGTACCGCTGCCTCAGGCTGATCAATAACGTCAATGGCTCCCTTCTCATTTTGTTCTTTCTCTTTCACCTGGTCACCTCTTATTTTTGATTATTTGGCTTGACAATAATATTTTTTGTCTGCAACTATACTATTGAACTGCACAGAGACAGAGCCTGGCTTCAAGAAAAATCTGACTGTCATCCACACTATTTAATTGCTAGCAAGGCAATGCCAGGTGCTATCCAGGGGACAGCATGGGCCAGGGACTATTACTAATAAACTGTGTGCACAAGGCTAAACTGCAGGTGGGGAGATAGAGAGAACTTAGTTCTGTGGCAACAACTTGCACAATGCCACTTGGCTAAAGAACAAGCCTCGGCATGCATTGTTTATTAACATTTGATGTGATATTTCATTGATTGCACATCAGCAGGGATTCAGATCCCTGCACACACTAGAGATTCTGGCACAGCAAAGTACTCACAAGGATTAACCAGAAGGAAAAGAAACTCTGAAGGTGCCCATGTGAAACCTGCCTCCACTCTGGGAGTAAGAAGGAAAGAGATGTTTAAAAAGTTGGTTGAACAGAGCACAGCAATGCTCAGCCTCAGTTAGAGCCCATTCTACCTGCCATGGTGCTAACAACAGCAGCGTATTTACCCAGGCTTCCTCAGCGTTCCCTCATCTTTAATATTTATCAATGCTAGAGCTTTTCTTTTTCAAGGGAAAGAATACTTAATATTTTATCGATCCTCAGCCACTTTTGGAGTCTTTGCTCACTGGAGTTATGGATTCTATGAAATCAAGGAAAATAACCATTAGTAAGCACTGGTGACTGTGCTGGTTTGGGCTGACGTGCTCTACCTCCTAGCTCTGAATGCCTATCCCACCAGTGCAAAAATGCCAGACTTCGTGCTGTTACCAGTTCAAGATTATTTATGGTTAATATTTGGCAAAGCCCAAACACTGCAGCCATACAGAACCTGCAATGGGTCAAGTCAAGAACATCTGGAAGAGGAGGCTCACCAGTAAGAGTCCTTGTCTTCAAAGGAAAACAAAAAAAAACAACAACAGCAAAAATCCAAGCTTTGAAACTGCAGTTACCACAAACAGAAATTTGGCTACTTATTTACCAGCTTTTTGTCAGCCTAGAGCTCTCTCACACTCACTGCTTTTGGCACAGTAATATCAGGAGATACCAAGAGTCAGATGCCATTGTACCAAGGAGGACCAACTTCCTCTAATTCATGAGCCACTAGTCCAAACATCCCAATATCCCTGAGACTGGGAGTCCCTAAGAAAGGACACAAATAAACTCATCTTCAGGAGATGGCAACAGCTTTCCAGGAGCTTCACAGAGGGATGGAGCTGGGCTGGAAATGGAGGAGGATCAGAAGACAACCTGATGTTGGCCTCATCCCTGCCAATGCTTCACTTTCCAACTATTTCAAGCCATGGATCAAACAGCTGCCTCTGTGCCCAAGAGCTCTACAGTGGCCATACTCATGCTAGATGCTGTACAACCCATAGTGACCAAGTGATGTGACCCTAAAAGAGTTCATCAAGAAAAGCTCAGAGACAGCAGACAGTCCTGGCCAATAATTTGGGAAGGAGTAAAGCACAGTGGCTTTAACTGGTTTGCCTTGTTTATTACCCAGGAAACAGCCAGGCTACTTGCCACAAGAACAGAGAAAATAGGGTATAAGCAGAGGCTCAGTTGCCAGCATTTGATGAGGGGTTGGCGGTTGGACAGAACAATTACACCTCCAGAGTCACCTTCCAGACTAGAAGCCAATTTGCACAGCAGAACCCTGTTCCAGTTACTCCTTTTCTGACTGTCTATGGAGTTGTGGCAATCAGACTGATGCTTTCAGAAATGGACATCTGAGTGGCAAGA
Source organism: Chauna torquata (assembly GCA_013399475.1). Lineage (NCBI taxonomy): Eukaryota > Metazoa > Chordata > Aves > Anseriformes > Anhimidae > Chauna > Chauna torquata. The sequence goes on along the minus strand of VXAL01016227.1, from coordinate 95,364 downwards.
TGCTGTACTGGGTCTTGAGTGAAAAGTGTGGTCAAGCAGCATCCTTATTTCTCCACCCGACTTCTGGCATTTGCACCAGGGTGATTGAATTCCTTCCTCCCCCCCAACTACAAATAACTTCCACGGGGAGATTATGCTGTCTGCTCTGTAATCAACAGCAACTTCAAAAGGGCTTAGTGCTAAAAGAAAACCTCAGAGGGCCAGCATTAAGTGGGAAACAAACACAGCATTTGGGTTGTAATTTGAGGTGGGAGGCTGGGGTTTTAATAACCACATCACTACAGCATGCTGTGCACCTTGCTGTTCATAAAATGCATTTATGAGTACAGGAAGTTACCGGAAGACTTTTCAGTCCATGAGAAATGCAGCCATGTCTGGCGTGGAGCATCTGACTTGCTTGGTTGTGCCTGGTAGCTGTATTGCTGGTAGCTGTATTTAGCATCAGCTAAATCACATCCCAGACCTGTCACCTGCACATGCGCAGTGCCTGGTGACCAAACTCCAGGACTGGGAAAAGTCATGTCCTGTTTAGATCCATCCATCCTTTTGGCAGATGACTTGCGAAAGGAAAGGGAGGTGAGAATAATCTCTGCTTTATCCCACATTCCCCTCACCACACAAAATGGAAACCAGTGTGAGCTCCTGTATAAACACATTGATGACCTACTCAAGACAGGAAGGAGAAAGGTGTTACAGTTCCCTGAACCTGTTCTTCCTTCACGTTTTGCTTTGTCTAATGTCTACTACATAGAGACAAGGAAGGACCTTCTATGGGGAATTTCCAGAGCCCAGAGCAACAGGGAGCACAGTAAGGTGGACTATGGACCCATGGACTACCCTGGTATGTCCTGCAATACAGTCTCCAGTGCTTTTCTCACCACACATTTTAATACCCTGCAAACCTTCTGCTCAGCACGTACAGGTCAAAGCGCACTAGGGCTGAGCTAGGCAGCTCCTGAGGACAGCTGAATCCAGTGGGGGCATCAAACCCTGCAGCATTCATGTCCCATCTTCACAGAATCACATATACTTGGGATCAGAAGAGACGTCTAGTCCAAACCCCACCCTCATCTTCCTCAGTCTTGGTAGGGGGCAAGGCTCTGGACTGAGACTACTCCAGCTTGGGGCTTGCTACTAAAACCTCCCCTTCCAGTGACATGTCCATGCTTGCAGGCATTGCCCATGGACAGGCAGTTGTCTAGGTGGTTGCCTAGGGTACATCTACAACCATGACAGCTCTCACCGCAGAGGATGCCTTCCTTATATTTCCATGCATTCGACTTAACTGGATCCCACAGCTAACTGGCATTTTGCTGGGATCTCTCCCTGCTTCCCCCTTGCCCTCCCAGCCTTGCTGCTCTTCTGACTGTCACCACCTCTCCTGCTGGTAACAGAATCATCTCCATCTGGAGAATCTGGAAGTCCCCACAGCATTGTTATCCCATTAACATTTCCAAAAATCCCAAGCTGGCAGGAGAGAGCAAGTCACACAGGACAGAGAATGTTTTACATTTTTCATATTATAATTTTTTTAAGCATTCAGAATATGCAGCAAACGTACATTGGCTATTTACTTATTCCTTCAAAGCTGCTCTGCCTCAGTGAACACATGCAGGGCGGGCAGTACGTCAGACCTCTGACTAACCCTGTCACTGCCAAACTCCTTCCCAAGCATAGATGCCAAGACAGTTAAGCACTTCACACTGGGGAGAGGTTCACTGCCATTGCACATTTAACATCACCGACCACCTAGCATACAGCAGCTCTGCAGGCTGCTAGGTTACTGAGATCTTTCTCTCCTCTCATCCCTGATTTCTGCCATCAAAATCACAGGTTCTGCTGTAATTACCTACACAGAGACATGCTCCTGGGGCACATGCAAGAACCGAACGCATTTACCATCACCTGCACATAGTAAGCTTGCACCAACCAAAAAGCAAGGTGTTTACCCTTGCCCCTTTCTTTGTATGCACAAAGGCAAGGAGCGTTTTTGTCAGTAATTAACCCTTGCTTCAGCTCAATAGGGCTGATCAGATTGTAGAACTACATCTGAGAAACGGAGATTAGGAGGCCGAGCTCTTTAGTACTTAAAGCATCAGTGCAGCTACTCAAAATCAGATTTCCTTTTCTTTGCTGGCATTTGATTAAAGCCTTTTCAACCAGTCCTTTCCAAACTCAAAATGCGTAAATCAGGTGATAGAGAAAATATTTTTTGGTCTGGGAAATGGCAACAGTGCAGTCAGCAGAAAAAGCACATCCAGAAAACACGCGCAAGTGTGTGTGTTTGTGTGCGTGTGCTCATACACTAATGCAAAGCTTTGGTAGAGCTGAACAGAGTATGGACATGCAGAGACATAAGTAGCATGGTTCAAGAAGGGGAAAAGTATTCTTAAACCAGTAGCTGAGTCCAGAAATAGATTGTGAGAGAATCAATTTTTGCCTCATGCTGATTTATTTAAACCTTCCATAGTGGCAAAGCCCTCTATAACAAAATATCTGATTACAGGACTATGACCATAAATCCCACACACCCTCAAGCAATGGCCAATGAATAACTGACTTGTTAAGGGAACGAACCTGCACAATGAATAAATCTACCAACAGAGTTTTCAATACAAAAGACCCCACTGGGACAAATTTCCTTCTGAAGGTGTATCGACTTTCATTTGCAGGAACCAGCAGATATTTGTTTCGAGAAGAAGATAGTCATTGTTAGATTGCTGCTAAACAATATATGGTACAAAACAGGCTCCTAACCCAGGCTTAATCTACTTTTATATCAATGGGCTGGACTATACAACAAAGCATTTTGCAGGACAATGTGTTATACAAGGTCTCCTGAAAAGCATGTTTTTGATCCAGGGGGAACCCAGGGAGGGGACAGGAGACTTGCCCACTTCCAGACCCTCAGTTGTAGTGGGGCATTAAGAAAATAAAGATCAAGAAAGGACAAGAAAACATGACTCAGGAGGAAAGTTTAAGGGGAGCCACTCACTCACAGTCAAAACACAAGAAGAAGAATTCATGCCTGGTGCTTGGCAGATGTCTTTCATCTCATAATCCCAAAGGAAGGAAGTGTTGTATGGCCAAGTCCATTCGAACAGCTGGCACAGAGCCCCATCAGGGCCTGGAGAACAACACCAGGTAAGGAAGAAGTCAGGCATCCCCATTTTACAGGTGAAAACACCAAAGTACAGAGTGACCAGTGCCTACATTAACTGTGGCCTGAACCTCTGGCCCGAGACCCCTGGTTCAGCAGTGGCTGAGATCAGGCCTTTGATGCCCTTGGCCCTTGGTGGGGATTGCACTACAGCATCTTTTAAAATCAAGCCTCAGTGTTTTGTGTTGCGTAGCCCAAACTTTCTGTGGCTTATGGAGCTGTAAGCTTAAATGATCAGCTGAGAGGTCCACAGGAAGGCAGCAGCACAGATGGGACAGAGATTAAGTGTTTCAGTTCAAGATCCATTCTAGCATGGAAATCGTGATGGCCCCTATCCCAAAAGCACTTAGAGAGAGAACTACGCTAACTCTCAATGAATATGGAATAGGTTCGTCTGCCAGGAATGGGATAGTCCTAATATAGAACCATTTTGCAAACAGCAAGGACTTTGTTATAGGCCAGATAAGCTCAAAAACCAAGGAAACATTTCCATCTCAGAAAGCCAGCCTGATAACAGGCAGAAGACAAGGTGAGCATGCAGGTGGGAGTGCTGAAATAGTAGGATGCGATATCACAAGGCCTGCCTCAGTCCAAAATTAGATGTTTAGAAAAAGAGCTTGGCAATAAGATACACAGGTGCATTCATACAACATGCACAAAATGGTGCCCCAACTACATGCAGGTTTCCTCCATCCTTGTCTCAGGCCACATCAGTTTAGCAAGCAGCAGCTCTACCTGGAGTAAAACACCTCCCTAAAAACTATGATGCTCACTGGAAGAAGAATTTTGCATTTTATGTGTCTTGCTTCAGATATGTACTTCAGCCTAACATAGAGTGCATCATAGAAGATTTCAGCCATTTGTTCCCATTTTTACCCCCAAAAAATATTCCAGACTGGTAGAAAGACCAGATTTCCTTAGAAGGTCTCTGTTCATTCTTCCTCCAGACACCGTTTTCTATCCCTGAGCCCCCTTGTCCCAGGGATAAGGCACAGCACCATACACGAAAAAACTTGCAGTTTCAACAGTTCATTTCTCATCAGCTGGCCACTCCTTGATCAATGTTTTATAGAGGGATATTTAAGGAAAAAAAAAATGCAGAGAGAGTAGGAGAAGAAAGGCAGGAAACCATCCCTGGTTTAATTCTGATAACATTGGCTGGGGGTGCGATCCGCTCCAACAAATTAAAATCAGCAAATCTTCTCTCATTTTCTCTGACAGAGGTAACCAATTTAAATTTTCATAAAGGGAGCAGTGATGTGTGTCTTTGCAAGACAGAGTCACCAATCTAGCAGCCTTCTGATTTAAAATATTATCTTCTTTTTTTTTTCCTTGCCTGAGAGCCTCCTGGAGCAACATGACGGATTATCTTAGCGTAATCAGACTAATAAAAAACCGTCTCTCTAAGAGGCACCGTGAGGAATTTCTAAGCCCAAGATGTGGTGACGAACAGACTTTCTGAAGGAACCTTATTTGCTGTTCATTTTCCTTTTTATTTAACGTGTTCTGTTGCACTTTGAAGCCTCATCACACTGCAAACCGTATTAAAGAGCCAACCATCACACAGTGCATCCAAAAGAAAGGGAGGTACGCTCTCCGCTTGGGATGTCCTGCCAGATTGCTCTCTGAGTGAGAAGTTTGGCTTCCAGTTGGTGGTTCTTTACATTGGAACAAAATGCCACCAACAGTGGCTTGGGGATGGCGTACTGCTGTGGAAGAGTGGCCTTTTGGGCAGTGGGAGGATTAGGAAGGGTTACAAGGTAGATGGAACCTCCTGCACTGGGAGGCTGGAGGATGCTGAATATTGGGACGACATCTGTGGTGGCCCTGACGTGGAACAGCAAGGATTGCCTCAGCTCTATGCCATGGTAATTTGGGACTTAGAGAGCTGGTCCCTGTGGATTTGGGACCCAAAGGAACATTTGAATCTAAAGAAAAAGAGCGTAGCTCAAGTGAAAAGGGACCATGCCTCTCGAGTGCAGATGAGACACTAAAATACTGTTTTCCTTGGCAGATACACAGTTCAAAGCAAAGAAGGAGTTCCCTACCCCACCTTGGCTTAAAAAACTGTGCCCCAGCCCCTTTATTCCCATGATTCAGAGCTCAAAACCCCCAACCCACCTGAACACATGGATGGGCAAGCAACCTCCCTCAGCAAGTCACGGACACCTCAGTCCACTTTCACCCAAGCACGAGCATTCCCCAGCCACCATCTTTCAGCCCAGCACCTCCTGCAAACCACAGGCAAGGGGAAAACCCAGAAGATCTGGGGAAGGAGCTGTGAGAAGGACACGGGAGATGCACCAAGGACCCTTGCACTTTGCCTGCAGCCACATAGAGCCGTTTCAATATGTGCTGCGACATCAAGAAAGACAGCCTCCTGCAAACCTCCAGGCCAGGTGCCAGCTCCCTTCGCTTCGAAGGCTTGCTCTGGGATGCGAATTTTCTCCAAGGGGAGGAGACGAGGTAGTTACAGAGACAGCCTGTCATCCATCTTGAAGAAAATACTCCGCTTTCTTTGCACCTATCCTGGAAAGGTGGCAATCAGGCTGCCTGGAGCCCAGGATCAGTCCCAGGGAAAGGCTTTGACTCACTTGTTTACCAGCGCAGGTTTTCTGGAGCTAATTAATGAGCAAAGCTGATACCCTGCAACAGGTATCGATGATGAGGGATTTCCTGCGTGCTACACTTAGTGCTGGAAGAAGGTGAATTTGAATGTACAATCGCACTGTTCCCCCCTCTCCCTCCCCATAAAAGAGGGAAAGAGAAGCCACCTGCAGCCATGGGAAACCCCTCCATCACCTTCCTCCCCACCCGGAGCAATGACAGAGCCCGATCCCTGCTGGAAAATACTCCAGGCAGGAGCAGAACACTTGGACACTCTGCTCCCCACATGTAGGGACCAAGGGACCATCTGCAGCCCCCCAGCGAGGCTTTTGGGGCTGGGGGCCGCATCCTCCCTTCTACGCACGGGGACGAGCAGATCCACGGTTGTGTACACACACGCTGCTTGCACACCCAGGGAGAGCCTCGAGCATTCTCTGCATTCACATGGATGCTGATATCGGGGAGGAGGGGAGAAGTGTCGGGGGAGCAAAATATGCGGGGTGGGGGGACGTATGGAAAAATAGAGCGGGAGGGGAGCAAAAAGCGCATGGGAAGGCGATGCTGGGCAGAGAGGTGACTAACCCCCTTCGGGCGGAGTGTTTCGGGTGCGGGGTGCGTGGCAGTTCTGATTGCAAGCCCCAGATGCAGATTGTGGTGTTTTCTTTCTTGTTTTATTATTTTTTGCTTTTATTTTTTGGAGGAGGGGGGAAAGGGAAAGGGGGGGCACGGCT
>VXAL01016227.1:54127-64372 GCA_013399475.1 Chauna torquata | reverse complement strand
TTTTCTCTGCCTTTCCCTCTTTCTTTCTCTCTTTTCCTTCTTTCTTTGAACTTATATACAGATGTAGATCAGCGGTACTTCAGTGTTATTCTCAAGTGCCATCTCACAGCACTCAGCATTAGGAAGGAGTGTTACCCAAGGGTTTTCTTTACTCTGCGGATCATGTAATAAATCAAAATACAGGTCAGCTAAAAACACTGTGAAACTTGCCAAGTGCTTTATTAACAGTTATACTCTGGGTTCAGCATGACTAGCAGATTTGGTAAGTGGGTTAAGGAGTTTTCCCATCAAGGTCGGTGGCAGGAATCTGGTGGAAAGTGGTAATAACCACAAGGTGTTTGCGTTTTCTGTCCTACGGAAAGGCGATGAGTTTGTATCTAGCTCCTGCTGCAGTGGTAGTAACATTGCAAAAAGCCTCTAATAACAAGGATGCAGTTTCTTTTCTTTTTCCTTTGTTTCTTTCTTTCTTTCTATTTTTCCCCCATACAGGAAAATGTATGAATGAATGCAAGCAGGACTGTTTTCTCCATGGCACCCTATGCAAAGTGTAGGAGAGGACTGATTCCATCCTGATGGCATGGTATTTGTAGAGTGCCTAGCATAATGGGGCAGTGTTTCCTGGATGTGGTCCTTCATCTTTCCAAAGTCCCCGGGACTGTGAATGTCCCTGAAGACTAGAGCATGTGCCCTAATGGATAGTTGAATTTTAATACTGGAAGGAACTAGCTGGATCCTTTTCCTATTTGAGAATCTGTCGAGAAAGGGTCCCAGGACTGGACACTGAGGTTTTTGCTCAGTGCTAAGAGAGGCTTTTCCAAACACAGGTGTGTGATGACACGTTTCAGGACCCAGTTCATCTCAACTTACCTTTCTATCTAAGATTAAACCATCTGGTGAATGCTAAGACAGGCAGACAGTAAATGGTTACTCACCTTATTTAGACATTTATCCTGGGAAGGGATTAATCACACTCCAGGATGCACGCCTGGGCAAACTATTTGCAAGTATTTCCATTAACTGACTTGTAGGCAATTTGAATGGAATTCACCCTTCTAAGTTTAGCTAGCTACAATATAGTATCTCCATGAGGTCCCCATTGTAGTAACTGAGAATTAGTCAAGGCATTCCGTGGGGACAGGAATATGATTCATTGAACCTGGGAGAGGCATCTTCTTTAGGATAAAACTAATCTTCATCAATGCTACTGACTCACTCTCCTCTGAGTAAAAAGAGAATCTGGGATTAATTTTCCAGTACTCACCTCCTTTGTGGCAAGCCAAAAGTTGTAGGACAAATCCCATCATTAAGAATATATCAGATGAATACCACCTTGAATGTGTGAGATGGGGCCATTCTTTACTGCCCGGACACAGAGATGTTAGCAATCTGATACCCAGATATGCTAGAGTACTTGTCCTTCTGCTGTAGCTGCAAAGCATTCCTGCTATAAAAGAAAATTGTCCCTCACAGTGAGAACTGTACCCACTGCTGCTGAATGCAATCGTGGAAAAGACTTTGGGAAAGCTCTGTAATGGTCTGTCTGCACATTTAAACACATTTAAACACGTTAAAATATTTAACTCATTCAGTGATTTTTTTTTTATCAACTTCAATATTCAGTTAGAGGAAAGAAAAATGGATATTGCTTGCATCCTCTTTTTCCACAAAATGTCTGATATATTTCTTGTACTGAATGACTTTTTGCACCACAACCTGCAGCATTTCCGCTATGGAAACATAGTGTCAACTTCTGGAATTAGTTACTAAAATAAACGAATTTAACTTTTACATTCAATAAATCTTGGATTTCTCTCTTCATGCCCCATCTTCTCATATCTTCTGCTGAGGTTAGAGGGAGCTCAGGCATATCCAAAGTCCTGCTGAAGCAAAGACATCTTAATATTCCCCTTTGCTCTCCACAGGCCATAAGAGTCTGTGCTCTAGCTTTTATGTCCCACTTCCCTACTTCCCTCTGTATGATGCTATTCCTGTGCCTGAATGCCTGTGAAACACAGGGCTTCATGATACAGGTAGGAACGTAAAAAATTTTGGGGACAGGTTACTGTTTAACTCCGATTTCCTTTCACTATATAAGCTGTTTTTTCTCATTCATAAGCCCACCAAGATATCTTTTTAAATACCCATGAAAATGTGACCCTTACTCTCTGTGATTTTCAGCTTTCAAATTCAAAGAATTTCAAAGCCACTCTGTCATCTAGCTCATTTAAGAAGCAGGGTCTACTGAAGGGGTCAAATATTAGTTTCTCGCCGTTGCTGGTGGAAAATATTTTCCCACAGACCCACTACATGTCAGAGACATCCTGTTGAAGCACATACACCAGGTCTAAACAACTGGCACATTGCTTGAGAAGGATATTCACAGGACACTTGTAAGTCACAGATCAGGTTTTCCATATTTCTGATAGGGAAGACAAAAGAAAGGTCTTTTTTTTTTTTTTTTTCCTTATAGGCCTGTCACTGTGCCTGACCCTTTAGGGGAGCAGGAGAACTCAAGTCTCTTTTACCTTTTCAGTTCTTTTTTTTTTCTTTTGAGACTGCCAAACAGGAATTTAGATGTCAGCGTCCTCTGGAGAAGAACTGAGAGCAGGAGCTGAATCACGTACTATAAACACATAGATACTACCTTAGCTGAAGGCTATGCACTCTGTGATCATACACAACGTCATCTTCTGTCAGCCCTCAGTTAGAAATGATCTGTGGTCATTGTTGCTCAAAAGCTGGGCTTAAACAAGGAACCAAAAAAATATAGGTCAACAACACAGGGCTGATCACCTCAAAATGATAACTGAATGGTTTTTGTTAATTTCTCAGCAGACATAACTGAGGAGGTCACCTTTCAGCAGTGTGATTTCTCAACGTGTTGAAACAATTTCTGGTATTGTTTGTGGAATTACCACCAAAGTTACTTTGGTACTTTAGATTCCCCAAGTATGTTCTCTTGGAAACAATAAAATGCAATAAAAGTGAAGTAACAGACAAAATTAAAGCATTTGAAGATTCATTACACCTCTCTGTCTCATACTTTTTATCACTGAAACAACCCAAAAGTATTAAGGAAAGAGCAATATAATTTGACATTATTAATATCAACCAGTCTTCACCTGTGCTGAGATGCACACATGCTCATGTACCTAAGTACAAGAATTTGCTTAAATTCTTTGCTGGGTTAAGTACATGAAGGCAAGTGACTGCACAAATTAGAAAAATCCTTTTACATGATTTGCCCATTCTGTTATTCTCATTTAATGAACTCATTTCAAAAGAAAGGAGAAAACATGGAGAATTGATCAGACAGCTTCAGAAACACTTCATCAAGAAAAGCAATCTTTAAAGGTAAGAGATGTTTTTCCAGATTTTAGCTATCAAAAAAATTAGAGAAATCATCACAAGATATCACCTGGCATGCTCCAACAGTTGACGGAGAAAAAGCCAAAGCACTAGTTACTGCTTAACAGCAATCTGGGAGAAGATAAATTAATTTGGTCCCTTTTCTGATAATGTTTCAGACTGACAACATCTTTAACTTATGTTTGTGCCTTTCATTACACCTAGCTTTCATCTCTTCTCTAGCCTCAAGATGAAGGTCTAATCCCTAGGCCATGTTGCCAAGCCCTTTTCACTAAATGAAAGATGAGACAAGGAACAACAGATGGATATAAACTGATAATGTTGCACAAAGAAGTCATCAGACAATCTGGTGTGACCACGCTCAAGATATCTTCCTTGCTGTTTTCTACAAGTACTAATTTCTGTAGACAGGTGATAGGGAAAGGTTTGCAGAGGTGCATGTACAACACCCATGGCTTGGGAATCCCTGGACTAAAGGAAAAGGCATACATATATTTTTCCCCTAATGTTCTAGGGCACAGGAAAGACCTATATCCTACACAACATGCTTTCTCAGCTCTACTGAGATGCTTTTCTACACCTCCCTGCAGTCTCTCTCCATCCTCNAGGGTGGTGTTGGGATTTATTAGATCTAAAGCCACTGATCTATCCCTATGTGAGTCATACTGTGACTGCAGCTGTAAAATACACAGTAACATCACTCAGCGCAATGAAAAAATGACAGCTGCAAATGCTGCTTGAGTCCCAAGACAATCATTTCTACATTAAATACTGGTTTTTTTTCTGCTTGGGCTGAAAATACAGCTTGAGTTGCTCCATATGTTGGCATGTCCCCTGTCCACCACCACCAAGGGAACATTGCCACACAATTAGGAATAGTGTGAGTCTTTCAGTGAGTGCCAGGAACCAAGAGACGAAAAGCTTGGAAGAGATACTGTTCCTCCATTTCCAAAAATTTCAGGTGTTTTGCTTGAGGTTGTTAGCGACTGCCACTAGCATTATCTTTTGATCTCTGAGCAACTCCTGATCTCATGGGAGATGGTGGGCATGTTAGCTGCTTTTCATTCAGAATGAAGGATGAAGCTCTTCACTGTTTTCCTATTTGGTGATATATGAAATTGTAGGAGGTGCTGCGTGACGTCTGGTCCACCAGAGCAAAGTCAAAGGTCAAGTTTAACTGTGGATGCCCAGAGTTTTCCCTGGAAACTGAAGAAATACATGATAGTGGAGAATGGCTTGATTCAGTGTTCAATGTCTGATAGGAGCACAAAGCTAGCAAAAGTAATCATGAAAGGCAAAGGAAGCCAGAGAGCGCCTGGTACCATGCCCTTGTGAAGAAGCCAAGAGAGAGGAAGAAAAAAGATTCTATTTATTTAAGGTCTATGTGGAAGTTGGCTCAAAAACTCATTCTCCTTTACTCTTGATTTCATTTCTTGTAAATAGGATCACGCTTCAAAATACATCTACTTGAAACAGTCTGACAAACATCCCCAGTACCCTCTCAGGGTATTTGGCTGGGTCAAGAGAGGTTACACCAAGCTTTCAGGAGGAGAAGAAATGTGGTAAGCATTTACTTTAGCTTAAGCATGGCTAGAATTTGCTTCATAGGCAAGGGAGTATCTCTCTACAGCTCGTTATAGTTTCAGGCTGACAGGCAGGCAAACAGAACGTTTACTCCTCTCCAAATTCACAGAAGGAGGTACTCCTTCTCTAGACCAGGGAGCCCAGCTTGATTGCCATCCAACTGCAAATCTAAAAAAAAAAAAAAAAAAAAGAAGGCAGTTCTCCACTCCAACAGAGCACTGGATTTCATTGAAAGTGTTGGAGTGCTTCTGAGGATTAGGGTGAGGAAGATAAATGTACTATTTCAGATGGCTAATGTTCATGAGATTGAAGGAGATCATCCCTTCAGGAGCTGTGAACTCACAAGCATTCATGGGAGATCTATCTGTTTGTACTCNAATATATTTAATATTAATAATAAAGCACATTTATTTTCTCTATTTTCCCCAAACAGTTACTTATGAAATTTTCTTATTAATTTCCATACCCAAAGGTTGATGCCCTAGTTCTTTTGCTGAATATAAGATTTTTTCTGCTTGGTCCATTCCCTCTTAGAGATAGTGCTGGGAAGGACAATCAGGAAAGGCCTTTCTGTACTCATTCTTTTCCTGTTTTCTTAACCTAACACCTTTTTGAGAGCTGCAATACCCAGGAAAGTGTCAAGATTAAGTTGAAACACTTCTGAAAGGATTGCAGAGGTGCTTATGTGAGAGGAAAAACTGCTAAATCTGCCACACACTGTACTCAATCTTCACTGCTGATAACCGCTCCTTTTGCTTTCAAAACAGCAACAGAAGTTTAATGTATTTAGTTCAAATGGTGTAAAGCCTTTCACTGAAGACTAAGTAAATGGTAAAACTGAAATGCAAAAGTAATCTGAAAACTTTGAGACACTAAAGGGAGTTACACTCTTTGAAGAGCCAAAGCCTCTAGCAGAAGCCACGAAAGGTGGTGCTGGGAAAAGCTAGAAAAAAATAAAGTGTCTGCCTGAAAACCTTCAGCCCATTTACGAAACGGGTGTCAAGACTTCAGGACCTGTTGAGTTTCTCACTGAAGAGAGGCAGCATTCAAGTCTAGAGAGGTCTTGTCCCACTTCTAGCTGACTAGTAAAGCTGGGTCTTTCAATGGCATAAACAAAAACAAAAACAAAACTAAACAACAACAACAAAAAAAGATGAAGACAAAGGAGAGATTCAAGACCTGAAAATGAGGGTTTCCTGAGACTCCATCAGTCTCTCTCCTGAGGAAGAATCTAAGATATGTTGCGTCCCTAGGTTACAGAGTCAGTGGAGCAAGGTATCCATATGAGCTAAATTAAGCACAGTAATTAGGAATCTAGTCTTCCACCACAGTAATACAAAGGCCACAGCACACCCAAGGAAAAGTAGCTTTGGGGGAGACAAGACTGTCCTGTCAATCCTCTGACTGCAAGAGATCCTGGGATCATCTGAGATGGGTTTCATGCAAGTGCCTATGGTTGTGTAGGATACATCTGGACCACAGCTACTAGACTTTTGCTATTGGTTTATGTGATGGTTGCTCAGGTCCTGTAGTGATAGGACTACAGAACTTAAAGAGACAGAGACAGCTCAGACTACTCTGCATTGAGCATCTGCATGGTACATCGGAGCAACTGAAGGTCACTCACATTTGAAAAGTTTTCCTTGGTCACAGCGCCATGAGTGTCTCTCTTTCTTGTGCAATGGGCAGCCTGCTTGCCTTTGGTCTTTTGAAGTCCCAGCAGCTCCATCAAAATATTCAGGGGGAGACTCTGAATTAGCTTAAGATTTGGGGAAAGATTTTCAAGAATAGTTTGCCTTGAGTGAAACTGCAGGATGATGCATTGTCAGTAGTATCTGACAAAACCTACCGAGCCCTTTGTTTTGCTTCCTGTAGTATGCATCACAAGTGCACAATGATCTGAAGCCTGCTTGGAGAAGTGGACATCAAAGAAATGCTACCAAGGGTATTTCATCTTGAATTCTAAACACAGACCAGAATCTGGAGAACTTCAAGATAGTCCTGAGGCTGCAAAGATGATAGCAAGACCCAATAACATTATTTTAAAGTATAATTCCAAAGAATCAGTGTCAGAGGAAAGAAGCTAAAGGGTAAAATTAAAGATTCATTATTTTTCCTCTTGCCTCATAGCTTTGGAGGACCACCAGTTGGATTGAAATGCTACTCCCTAAGAATACACCTTTTGAGGGCTGGCTGTAACTGGATAAGAAATGAATGACACAAGCCTACTGTGGGGAGCAAGAGAAAACAGCAGAAGGCAGTTTTCTTTATACAACAGGAGAAGAACAGGGATTATCTCTGATAAGAACTAGTTTCCAGATTTTAAGTGAAATGTGAACGTGGTACATACTATCAGCAGGACTTTGGCTTATGAGAACACTTCATAATTGATGTCTTTCTTCTGTTTCACTGTGCACCCTCGTTCAATCCAGCTGTTACTTTATTAGACCAAATGGTGGTGCAAATCTCTGTGGATAGGCTACATCTGGTGCATGAATATGCAATTATATTTCTCCGTAAGCACCATATGAATGCACAGGTAGCATTCGGTATCTAAGAAGAAGATGTGCTATCTAGGTCAAAAGAAAAAAAAATAATCCTTTAAGTTCTTCCAGGATTAAAATTTGTGCAAGTTCAGGTCACCAAGTGTTTGGAGGGTGTATTTTCACTGACCTTATTCAGTTTTCTGTTGGGAAAAAATAAGAATGAAGGAACAACAAATGCATGGAGAATGTTCTCAGTATTGTTCCATACAGAAACACTTCTTGAGGGTTTATGACAATAATGTGTTTGCCTTACACCCTTTCAAACTCCACAGTGTTTTTCAGTTTCAAGGCAGATTTGGAACTCCTTTGGTTAATATGCACAAAAATAATAAAAGAAAATCCAATCTCTAAGAAGTTTAGAGGGCAAGCTGTATATTGTGTTAAAACTATTAAACCTCTTGGCAGAACATACATGTTTTTCAAAACCTTAGAAGGTGAAAAATCTCCAGATGTACATCAGTTCAGAAGCAAGCAGAAGCTTCAGCCTCAGTTGTCTTCTCTAAAACAGATCAAACCAAAAATCCCAAATTCAAGCACTCAGAGATTTTAGAAGAATTCAACTCCAGATCTGACATTTACAATTCTGACCGAGGTCTACATTTTTTCAGGAAAGCACGATCTGAATTTTATGCTCAGAACAAAGCCCCAAGCAGTCTGAGTTTCATTCCAAAGAGCTCTGTTCTCCACTATAGAAGAAAAAGTATTTCAGGAGAAATAAGATCGAGTCTAAACCTCTGCCTGAAATTCAATCTTTTGCTTGAGATTCACTCTCGTTTCCCTCCCATACACATACGAATTTTTAATTTGACAGGGAAGGGTGTCTGTACTGCTGAGATCTGGAACAGAATTAGATGAGTTGAACTGACACGGAATCAGACTTGCTTTTGTGTATAACATCAAACAGCCTGTTCCGGTTGCCACATCCTTGCTGTGTGCCTCTCTGGTAAGTATATTATGTTTACAACCATCCCTTTAATGACATGTAAGGGCTCATTGTCCGGAATTCTGGAGATGTGACCTTTGTTTCTCCTCTGCATCACAAACTCTGGGCGTGTACTGTCAAGTTCCTCTCTACGGCAACATGGTGAGGACAGATGGATGAACGCTTTCATGACATTTGTACGGGGGTCAATGCAGTTTACGGGGCAGGTTTATGGGAGCTAACTCAAATCTGATTTTACTATTATGATTTCAAATGTCATTTTGTTAATGACGGCTCTCTAACATTCAGGCAGCACCTTCTAGGCACAGGAGAACATGAAATTTCAGAGCTACTCCACAGAAGCAGGTATGTGAGTTACCTGACTGCACAAGACCATGCAGCTGCTACCGATTGAAATGAATGAAAGGGCAAAGGGTCTTGAAATGCAGCTGGCAATTGTTTAGCTGCTGAGCAAAGGGGCAGATATAGTCCTTGTTAGACTGGAGGGGTTGCAGGGACACATGGATATTAACTGTAATGGTTTCTGTTTTTTCTAAACACATCAAAGCCCCTAAAGAAAGGAAAGACTCCCTTTCCTCCCCTCACCAAATCAGTGCCTAGAGAAAGTGGATCCATATACATCAGGAAACAAGGCCTTAAATACAACACACACACAAACACACACACCTTATTATAATATATTATATTTTTATTATACAATTCTGAATCCATCCATCAGTTGCTTTGCCGGGTTCTTTACCAGCCCTTTCACCCCCTTCCCTGTACAAAGATGCACCAATATATGCCCTTGCACATTACCAGACTGACTTACTCCTGTGTTTATGCAGCTTGTACCTTTGATCTTTACAGGGATTTCAACTGTTGTGGCATCTTCTTACATTAGAAGTTCCACAATCTCCTTTTCTGTCCAATACTCACTCGGCTTTGTCAAGGCTTTTATCTTCCTAACAATCACCCTAAAGGGGTCAGCAACCCCAACCCTGGGTAAACCTTTTGTTAAGGACTTGAGAAGCTCAAAGTTGTTCCACCTTTTAAGTTTTATTGATCTCTATAAAAAGATCAGCAAATCCTTTGAGGAGTCATGTGGATGAACGCACACTAATGACGTTTCCAGCAAAAGGAGAGGAGGAAAAAAAAAAAAAAAAAGCTGGCTATTTTAAACTGTTTAATAGGTAAAAAAATATCACAAAATCAGAGCTCCATATTTGTTTCCAACATGGTGTCTCTCTTTACTGTCTCTTGTGGTCTCTTCATATCCCTCTTGAGAGCAGATCAGCTGGTTGCTCAAGAGGAGAGCTTTGAAGGTGTTTAAGTGCCCAGAGATGCACAGAGAAGCCTAGAGGAAATTTCAGGACAGTTTTCTCCTTACATAACTGAGCTGTACACAAATATTACGGGTCCAATCTTTAAAGACACGTTTAGAGATGTCTATGGGAGGCACCACATCATCTTTGGCTGCTTCTGTGTTCCATACAGAGAGAAGATAGGCATGAGATGTGACTCAGATCTAAGCTGGTCTGAGTCACCCCTGAAAGATGCTGACCTTTTCTACTGAAAAACTCAAATGCTCATCACTAAAGGACAATGTTTCCGTCCTTGCTTCTTGCCTTCCTCTTCTGTGTGTTCATTTTGTCCCTTCAGATTGCAGGTTCCCTCGGAAAGAATTATTTCTGACTAAGTACTTTAAAGTGGCACAAAGCATAATGTAGTCACATTTTGTTCAATAATATAAATTAGAAAAGAAACAACAAACACCCTGGAAGTTTAACAGTTGTGGGTTTTGCTTTTTTTTTTTTTTTTTTT